>JANQBM010006369.1:0-12787 GCA_025594535.1 Erythroxylum domingense | reverse complement strand
GGGGATGGGTGTTGCATCTAATTAGCTAGTTGGTGAGGCAATAACTTACTAAGGTGATGTTCAGTTGTTGGTTTGAGAGGATGATTAACCACACTAGGATTGAGATATGGCCTAGATTCCTACGAGAGGTAATAGTGGGGAATTTTCTACAATGGGATAAAGTCTAATGGAGCAATGTCATGTGGAGGTAGAAGGACTTGATTATTTTGTTAATTAAGAATAAGTTATAGATATTTTAATTAAATAAGTTATCTTATTTAATTAAAATATCTATAACTTATTCTTAATTAAAAACCTACTTAAATTTAAAAGAATAAGCGAATAGAATTAATATATTTTTTAACTTAAGACCTTGATTATTTTGTCTAGGTTCATTTAATTTTAGTCTAGTCTTATACAATCTATTTGTTTAAAATTTTGTACGATGAAGAATGTTTATTAACATATTACTCTCACATTACAGTAGTCCATAATTTCCAACAGGTCTCTAATTTCACTTGAGTTGTTCCTAAGGATGTTAATGGGTCGTGGTAGGCCCGGGCTACTCCTGGCTCGACCTGACCTGACCCAGTGTTTGGGTGGCCGGTGGCCCGGCTCACTTTATATATTTTTTAAAAAATTAAAAATAACATCATTTTTGACATTAATATCAAGTCAAGGCTTAGGCTGGGGCCGACTCGTGATCTAATCAGGCTGAACAAAATCGGGATGGATCGGGTCAAAATTGACATTCCTAGTTATTCATGTAGCTAAAATCACAAGCAACAATTCTTGTTTTTCAATAATACCAAAAAATTGAAACCAAAATATAAAATAAAGGCTAAAAGATATATTTTTAATGTAATTTAAAAAATTTTTAAAAATTATTTCATCTTTAACATTTACAAAAAAATCTTTTATTTTTCAAATTTTCAGAAAAATTCTTTCTTTTAGAATTTGATTAAAAAATAATGATGAAATATAAATATCATATATGTATCAATTCAACTTAACTCTTATACTTGAACCAACTTTTTTAAATTCAACTAATAATTATAATAATTTGAGTTTAATTAATTCAAGTTAAGTTTAAAAGTTGAGTTAGATTATCATATTAATAGCATTTAATTATTTTACAGTTGATATTTATACTACATATATTTAGTCATTATTTTTTAATTGAAATCTACGAGAAAATAAAAAAATTGAAAATTAAATGAATTTTTTTGACAAATTTAAAGATTAAAGAGCTTTTTAAAATTTTTAAAACTATATGGAAGATTTATGTTTTTTACCTTAAAATAAAAATGGCACTAAATCAAATCAAATTATATTTCTTTGATGCATTTTAATCCAACTTATTACAATGGATCAAAATTTTGAGATTCGGATCTTAACCTTTGGGCTTTGTGGTTATGACTTGTCTTGTTATCGTATGTCACTTCGT
Organism: Erythroxylum domingense; assembly: GCA_025594535.1. Taxonomy (NCBI): domain Eukaryota; kingdom Viridiplantae; phylum Streptophyta; class Magnoliopsida; order Malpighiales; family Erythroxylaceae; genus Erythroxylum; species Erythroxylum domingense. The sequence goes on along the minus strand of JANQBM010006369.1, from coordinate 11,361 downwards.
AACATCAAGATGTAATCTTAAAATACTATTAACTGGGTTATGTTTTTCATTAGATGTCTCTTTATAAAATTCCATTAAGATGCTTAAGTCGTCCTGATTATATGTAATTATTTTAGCTATTTACTATGTCAATGTTAGAGAAGTATTTGTACTCGATTTCGGAGCCACATGGGGGAAGGAAGGAAAATTTAAGTTAGACATAAAATTTCAACTAATTATATAGAAAAAAGAAGGAATACTTTTTTGACACTTAAAATATTATATCCATTTGACACTTAAAATACAAAATTATTTGTATGAGGAACTTTATATTAGTTTTCACTTTATATAATAGTATTTTAATTTTAAGAAATAAGAATTATAAATGAAATAAATTTTTAGATTGACTTTCTTAATATATCATATATATATATATATTATTTAAATACATAGGTCCTTAAAATTATATCATTCATTCAACATAAAACTTTGTACAATAGTACTTATTAAGATACTTTATATAAAATGAAAAACTTCTTGTTTCTCACTATGTATAACAATATCTTCATCCTATGATATAAATAATTATAAATACTTTGTTTAAAAGATTAACATCCTTAATATATCAGATCTATTAATTCTTAGTTCCACAAAAATAAGTTATAAATTCAAAATAAAACAAAATATTGGTTCTTCATGACCCATCATTATGTTACAAGAACATGCATAATATAAATCATATTTAACTTTTACTTTTGTTTTTACAACGTAGATACAAAGAGCAGATAAAAAATGCATCGTCATTTTCGCCATAGCTGTATATTAACCGGGTTTTTGACATATATAATATTGGCTGCTACGATTGCTCCAAAACTGTCATCTTCTGATGTTGTAAATTTGTAATTAAACAATGCTCTTGTCCGTCGTCATGAGATAGGAACGTTTCATTCTCTTGTTCGTTACTTATAACGTTCGTGTAGGATCAGTGGAGATCAAGTTAGATATACCATTTCATGGCTTGGGTTACAATAGCTCTGTCCTTGATAGGACTAGCTTTGATCTTTCAAGCATGGCTTGGAAAGCGCAATAGCAAGGTTAAGAAACTACCTCCTGGTCCGAAAGGGTTGCCAATTATCGGTTGCCTTCACTTGTTGGGAAAGTACCCTCAGAGAGCTTTGCATGACCTAGCCAAAAAACATGGTCCGCTCATGCACATGAGGTTAGGTTTCGTTCCAACCATTGTTGTGTCGTCTCCTAAGGTGGCGGAGTTGTTCCTCAAGACGCATGATCTTGTGTTTGCAAGCAGACCACCAGTTGAGGCTGGAAAGTATATTGGTTACGAGCAGACGAGCATTACTTTTTCTCCTTATGGACCTTATTGGCGAAATATGCGCAAGCTTTGCACTCTAGAGTTGCTTAGCAACCTTAAAGTCAATTCCTTCAAGTCCCTAAGAAAAGAAGAGATTGACCTCTTGGTTGATTGCATTAAACAGGCTTCTTATGAACGAGTTGCTGTTAATCTTAGTGCAAAGGTCTCGTCTCTTGGTGCTGATATCAGTTGCAGAATGGTTTTTGGCAAGAAGTATACAGACAAGGAGTTCGGTGATAGAGGTTTTACAGCTGTGATTCACGACGGCATGCAAGTAACAGCAGCTCCCAACTTGGCTGATTACATTCCGCAGATTGCTCCGTTTGATCTTCAGGGTCTTAGGAAGCGTATGAAGGCTGTTAGCAAGGTGTTTGATGGTTTCTTAGAGAAGATTATCGATGACCATATACAAAATAAGAATGAGAACCGAACCAAGGACTTTGTTGATATCTTGCTGGGTTTCGTAGGATCCCAAGAAACTGAGTACAGTATTGTTCGGGACAACATTAAAGCCGTAATGTTGGTAAGTCGATCTTGTCCTGTGATTAAGATATACGGGATATACCATCAGTTAATTTCTTGCAATATCAGTAGGTAGCCATCGAATGATTCATCTGACTTTTAGTCTTTTAGTACTGATCCCTCAATTATTCCACTGCTTTGAAATTGAGAGATTGAAGAAAATTGTAATACCAAATTTATTTTTTGGTATATCTATAAAAATTTTCATCTCTTCACTTATTTTTGATACAGAATTGTAATAATCACTAGAACTCCTATTCTCCCTATCTTTAAATTTTAATGTCCTTATTATGTTTAATCCATAATTTATATTCTTCTTTTTATATAAAATAAAATTAAAAAGGGTTAAAAACTATAATTCTAAAAATAATTTATTATAAAATTAATTAATAATTTTTGTGTACCTATAAAATATTTCACCTCTCCTCTCACTTTTAACGTGAAATTGTGATATTCACTCTAGATCTCATAATTCACAAATTAGAATCTCTTTCCTTCTTCTCATAATAAAATAGAGTTGGATATTTAGAAAAAATCACCCATTACTTATGATCTTATTGTCGACGAATATAAGTATTATAATGATTTATGTTTACTATTATACACTACTTGATTGCAATATTATACATATTAACTATATCTTTATAACAATAGAGGTTAACCCATTTTTTATTGTTTTTCCTATTAAGAAAAAATGTTTAAAGAGTCTATATGCACACTTCAAGAGGATTCCTCGGTGTCTATTAAATTGAAGTTTTTGCTTTTATATCTTCAAAATTGATACTCACGCTAATATCGAGATGAACTGTAAGCAGTTTCTAAAAGCAACAATAAAAATTCTCTTTCAAAGAATTAACGCATAACCATATAATAGTGGAGGACATTAACTAGTTCATGCTCTTAAAGTGTCTTCGGTGATTCCAAGACTTCCTATTTTTCATTTCTTGAGATAGCGCCCTTGCTCGAACTTTGATCCATCTTATTATGGTTTCCTCATTCGGATTTCATTGCAGGACATGCTTGTAGCTTCAATGGATACTTCAACGACAGTAGTTGAGTGGGCACTATCAGAGCTCGTGAAGAACCCTCAAATAATGAAGAAGCTTCAAAAAGAATTGGACGAAAAGGTAACCCTGAACAGAATGGTAGAAGAATCAGACCTTGAAGGTTTGAACTACTTAGACATGGTTATCAAAGAAACTTTCAGGCTCCACCCAGTTGGACCATTGTTGATTCCTCACATGTCAACTGAAGATATCACCATCGAAGGCTTTCACATACCCAAAAACTCTCGCGTGTTCATTAACGCTTGGGCCATTGGGAGAGATCCAACCGTCTGGTCAGATGCAGAAACGTTCATTCCAGAGAGGTTTGTTGGGAGTAACATAGACTTCAGAGGACAGGACTTTGAGTTACTTCCATTTGGTTCTGGTCGCAGAAGCTGTCCTGGAATGCAAATGGGCATGATCACCGTGCGTCTAATCCTGGCGAGATTGGTGCATAGCTTCGATTGGGAACTTCCTGATGGTATGTTGCCAAGTGAGATGGATATGAGTGAGGTATTCAGCTTGGTAACACCTAGAGCAACTCCTTTACTCGCCATTCCCACTTATCGCCTCGCCATTTGATGCCTTGAACCTTGAAATGCAATTCATTGTAGTGCAATCCGCAATTTGAAACTTTTCATAAGGTAATTCCATTTCATGTTCCATTAGAGGATGACCTTGGCAATGGCACCTTATCTCTCTTTCGAATGAAGTTTGATTGTGTTGAACATGTCCAATGTTTACCCAACACTGGTCTTATAGACATTACCTGATACAAGTTATGTATAATTGGTCATCCAATAATTTTCTGTCTAACTATAACTCAAGTTCCTGGCTGTATTCATTTAAGAAATTACATAAATTCGAATTGGCTCATTTTTGTTATAGTTGCATTGCAGATTTCAAAAATTTGAAGACTTGTTAAAGTTATATTACTTATCGACTTTCATTTTTGGAAAAAATACAAGCATAAATTTTTTTCCTACTGAAGTGCCTCCAAGTTCGTTTGCTTCAAAAATATGGTAAATATAAAAAGGGTTAATTACTAAAAAAACTCAAACTTTCGTCAATTTTTAATTATAGCCTAAACTTTAAAAAGTAGCAATAAAATGTCCAAACTTTTAATTTTTTCCAATTCTAGTTCAAACTTTAAAAACTGGCAATAAAATGCTTAAACTTTCAATTTTTTTCAATTCTAGCGCGACGGTATCTGTTGTTCTCCCAATGCCCTCATTCCTTTATTTTCTGTTTGTTCTTCTGACGTCTCAAACTATTCTCGCATTATAGCATACTATACTAGTAAGCTCTTCATTTTTAGTTCGTTCTCCTGATGCTTTTAGTGTAAGAGCATCGAGGCTGTGTAATTTGATTTAGGTCATTTTTAAACAATGACATTATTTCATTAATCTTCATTTGTTGTGTTAATTTTGGCTAACGTGTATTAATAGTTAAGGTTTCTGAAACATATGACAAGTCACGTCAGCAAACTTAACAAAAATATTAACGTCAGGCTAGAATTGAAAAAACTGAAAGTTTAAGTATTTTATTGCTACTTTTTTTATGTTCGGACTATAATTGAAAAAAATTAAAAGTTTAGGCACTTTAATTATTACTTTTTAAAGTTCGAGTTATAATTGAAAATTTGACGAAAATTTGGGTATTTTTTTATAATTAACCCATATGAAAAAAAATAACTTCTAGTGAGTTATAAGCTAAATCTTTAGAGAAAAATATTATATAATAACGAATTTGCTTTAATTATCATGTTAATTAAGGTGTTTTTCAAGAATCCTTAGTTTTTTTGATAAAAAATGTGTAAACTATAAGAAAAATCTATTTTTACGAAAAGAAAGAGGTAGATGAGAATTATTTATATTTCCTATTCCAAGGTCCGCATAGTAACTAATCCAACTTACTTTTACAAATCTAATCATTAACCTAAAATGTAGTGTTGTCTTGGGTTAGATTGGATTTATTGCACGTATTACATTGATAACTTGCATTTTGTGCATGTTAATTGTGTGTGTTTTATGTTCTTTTGATAGGCTTATGTGATGTTTTGCTTGTGTTTCTATAGTAATTCGTGTCTTTGTATGTTTTAAGTGATAAAATACTAAAGTGATGCGATTTGGAGTGAATTTGGCTAATGTGGAACTAGAGAGGATTTCAACATGGCCATGTTGAAGGTGACGCGACGCTGACAGATTGCTACCTGCTAATTTTGAATTAATCACCTTAGGATTTGGGCCTGAATGACAGTCTTTTTTAGTGGACGAAGTCAAGTTATCTTGTAATTCATGGGAACTTTATTTTGATATTTTAATTGGGGCCCACTTTATTTATTGAAGAGAGAAAGACTTAGACCATTATTGGGGCCCACTTTATTTAAAGAAAGAAGGAAAACCTAGACTCAATTTGGGGGAGAAGTGGACGATGGCAACAACTTTTAGAAAAAGACAATTTTTACATTAGCTTGAGGGAGGCACACTTTAGTGGGACGACGACCGCAACTTGGAGAAAACAACGTGTGTGGACAATTAGCTGGAAGGAAGAGAGTGTCAGCAACAGCACTTTAGGAGAAACGTTTTTATTCACAATCAGCTCTAGGATTAGAGTAGAGAAATAGGGCAGAAGCTTTTGTAGATAGGGGAAAGAAGACAATGACACTTCTTCAACAATATTATCTTTTAATATTGCTATGCGTGGCTAACCTTTTAATCTAGACAAGGTACCTTACGTTTGATATATGTAATTCGTGATAATCCTTTAATTTAATTGTTTTCGTTTATCTCTTATGTTTGTTTAATCTCCACGATTTAATCAATTTATTATTGTTAGGTTTGTTGATTAATGAGGCCTATTAATTGATTGACTTGGTAATAAATTACCGAATATATTATTTAATCCGTAATTGCTGTCTATCGAAGTGGCGATTAAGAAATTAATGAGATTAAATAATTTAGTCTAAATAGATTACGAGTTTTCCGATTCTGTTGACTAAGACAAAGGTTCATTAGAGCCTACTGCTACCATAGATTATATTCTGCGGAGCTTTACTCGGGAATAGTCTAATTGGTTAGGGTAATAATCTGTAGAGCTTTACTCTGGGTTATCAGATAATTACAAATGGATTGGTCGATATGTGCTGTTCACTGTCTGCTATAACCTTGTCCATAAGAATGAACAGAATTTATATTTTTGAGTTTATGATCAAATTACAGTATCGAACGGGGGAGTACCTTGGCTAGGCTTTTTTTTATATTGTTTTCAATATTTATTTTTAATTTCTTTCTGCGTGATTTAGTGTTCTAAAATTAATCATACCCAAATCAATTCTTTTTATTTTTATTTATTTATTTATTATTACTTTTTATTTTATTTGATTCCACACAAATAAACAATTGTCACATTGGTCTCTGTGGTTCAACCTCATTCACCACTTTACTCGCTTAAGTGTTCTATAGTAAGAATTTATTTTTGCTGTTTTGATACACCATCACACATAATGATAACGTTCAATTTCTCACCATTGGCTTAAAGTTTACAACCATTTTAATTCATAATTACTAAAATGAATGAGAAAATGAAGTGTGGCAAACTACAATGATACCTTTATGATCTAATATGTACCATCTTCGTCTATAGGTCTCGATTTCTCTAACTTTATGTTAAACCACATTGCTAAACTACATCAGAGAAATCTCGTTTTCTCTCACCAAATGCTAAACTGCAGTAGAGAAAACTTGTTTCCTCTCACCATATGCTAAATAACATTAGAGAAAACATTTATGTTCTCTAATTAAATGCTAAACTGCATTAGAGAACCTTTATAGGATTAAAAACTTATATCACCCTATGTCATGTCAAACTTTAAGGATATATCCATATAAAACTGTGTAATGACATAGGCTCAAGGTAAATCTTTATAAATGCCCAATGACCTTCAAAATGCTTAAGATCAACACAAATCTTAAGGCTTTCATACTTATTATGACAATGTATGACAACCTGTATTACTGAGGATAAACAATAATCATCTTTAATGATGAACCATCATATCATCATAGTACATCAAAATGTACAAATATACATGGAACAAACATAACGATCTTTTAACTAACAATGTCTAAGGACTTCAAAATACCCATACTTTATACTTGTGTTAAAACTTTTTAACATATACTTAATGTATGCACTCTGTAAGATGATGAGTGTTAAGGTACGTCCCGGTGAATCCAAATACCTAGGACAAAAGATGCTATACCAAGGTCCTTTATATCAAAGTTATTAACCAAAAGTCGCTTAACCTTATACAATATGGTCAATTAATTTGACGTGAGCAACATATCAACCTCATGTAGTAATAGGAAGATAACTAACTTCATAGTACAAACATCTTTTCAACTTTATTTTTCATGAATCTAAAAGAGTTCATAACCTCATCAACTGTAAGGTTTTACTTTCGGGATGTTTGATGTAAATCACATATTGATCTGCATAACACGCAAACCATATTAGTTCCATCTGGATCCTGAAATCCTTCAGGTTATACCATATAGTCATTTGGATCTTGAAATCCTTCAGGTTATACCATATAGACCACTTTATAAAGGTCTTTATCAGGAAAGCGGTTTTGACAACTATCTGATGTAACTCTTTATCATCATGAGCTACAATTTTCTTAATCACTCAAAATATATCTTACTACGACACAAGAGAAAATCAGTATTTCTCCCTGAGTGAACCATCAGGCAATTAAGTTAGTCCATAAATCGATGAAATTTATCTTGAAATCCTTTAGGTTTTAAACTTTATTTACAACTGACGTTTTTGCAGTTCTGCTACAAAATCAACTAGTTCCCTGACTTTACTATGCTTCATGGCTTACATCTTATCAGTTATTGCAACCCACCACAATTCTGCTGTAGGTATAGAAACAACTTATGTAAAACTAACTGGATTCTTAATATGTCTAATATTATAGTCTTGTTCACCTAATAGACTATAATATCAAATGAGATAACAGGTCATCTCACTTAGGAGGATTTTCACACTGCATTTGATCATATACCCCTAGGAACCTCTGTGTGTACAGGTATAGGTTCTTGTTCCTATACAGGTAAGATACAAAGACCAAAATCTACCAGATCTAATTGTATGAGTAGCAGATACATAATAACTGTAGTATCCATCACGTTGTCATCCTAAGGGTCAAAGAGCCCATCATCATTTTAGACATCGTATTCGAGAAACTTAGCTATTAGCGATTCTACTATTCTATTCCTTACTTCTCTACAGTAAAATCTTTAACCTCTTGAGTGGTTAGGATATCTTACTAAATATCAACGATCAACATGAGCATGCAATTTTTTCTCTATAAGGATTACCACCTCAGTTGGGAAACCCTACACATAAATGTGTGTAAGGATGAGTTTTCACACTTTTAGATAATCAGGCAGATTATTCTTATTTTGCATTGACTTTTTCAAGTCCTTCAAGGTGAGAATATGCCTTTTAGCAATACACCATTTTGCTCAAGATTACCCGGTATAGTAAATGAAGTCACTATTCCAACTGGTTCCATATATCTGACAAACGAACCTTATTTTTGTATTTGTAATATTGCAAAAAGAAGGCCTAATTCAAAGTTGTTCAAGAATAATGGTGTTCAGTTTATCAATCCTTTGCCTTAGGATTAGTCAATTCTATTTCTAAATAGGCACAAGGAAAAGGATATAAGTCAGCAGTAGAGTATCACCTTGATGTACTGGAAGTCATCAGTTTGAGCCTGATTATCCAAAAATCCAATATGACATTTTCGATTTTGAATCCACCACCATTGTGATCAAATGAGAATGGATAAATGGCTCGTGGGATTAACGCAAGGGGGTATGGATGGCTATATTTCTTGAAGCAAACTTTAAGCAAATATGAAGCTCATAGTTATAAGTTATGGCTTAAAATGAAAGATAATTCCAAATCTACTTTGTCTACGAATAAGGAAGCTATAAGTAATGCAACCAAGAATCTTATGGAGTGTTTGATCCTGGCTTAGAATGAACGATGGCAACTTGATTAGCACATGCAAGTCGACGAGAAGTGGCATTTTCAGTGGTAAAAATGTGAGTAACATGTAAGAACCTGCCATTGGGAGGAGATAAACAACTAGAAACTAGTGATAATACCTCGTAGGTTAAGGATCCAAAGGGGGAATTCACTCGGGGGGTGGGCGGTTTCATGTCCAATTAGCTAGTTGGTGAGGCAATAACTTACTAAGGTGATGTTCAGTTGTTGGTCTAAGAAGATGATTAGCCACACTTGGACTTAGATACAACCTATTTTCCTACGAGAGGCAGTATTGGGGAATTTTCTACAATGGGATAAAGTCTGATAGAGCAATGTCGTGTGGAGGTAGAAGGCCTTGATTATTTTGTTAATTAAGAATAAGTTATAGATATTTTAATTAAATAAGATAACTTTTTAGTTAAAAATATCTATAACTTATTCTTAATTAAAAACGTATTTAAATTTAAAAGAATAAATGAATATAATTAATATATATTTTAACTTAAGACCTTGATTATTTTGTCTAGGTTCATTTAATTTTAGTCTACTCTTATACAATCTATTTGTTTAAAGTTTTGTAGGATGAAGAATGTTTAATAAAATATTACTCTCACATTACAGTAGTCTATAATTTCCATCAGATGTCTATTTTCACTTGAGTTGTTCATAAGGACGTCAATGGGTCGTGGCAGACCACGGATTGGATGGCTCGTGGCCCGACCCACCTTATATTTTTTTCTAAAATTAAAAATGATGTCATTTTTGACATTACGATCAAGCTAAGGCTTAGGCTGGGGGCGATTCATGACCCAACCAGGCCGACCAAAATCGGGGTCAATTGGGTCAAAATTGACATTTCTAATTATTCATGTAGCTCAAATCACAAGCAACAATTCTTGTTTTTCAATAATATCAAACAATAGAAACCAAAATATAAAATAAAGGCTAAAAAATATTTTTTAATGTAATTTTAAAAAATTTTAAAAATTTCTTTCATCTTTAAAATTTCCAAAAAATCTTTTATTTTTCAAAATTTTAGAAATATTCTTTCTTCTAGACTTTGATTAAAAAATAATAATGAAATATAAATATCATATATGAATCAATTCAACTTAACTCTTAAACTTCAACCAACTTTTTTAAATTCAACTCATAATTACAATAATTTGAATTAAATTGATTCAAGTTAAGTTTAAAAGTTGAGTTAGATTATCTTATTAGTAGCATTTGATTATTTCACATTTGATATTTATAGTATATATATTTAGTCATTATTTTTTAATCAAAGTATACGAGAAATTTTAATAACATCGAGATGTAATCTTAAAATACTATTAAGTGGGGTATGTTTTTCATTAGATGTCTCTTTATAAAATTCCATTAAGATGCTTAAGTCGTCCTGATTATATGTAATTGTTTTAGTTATTTACTATGTCAATGTTAAAGAAGTATTTGTGCTCGATTTCGGAGCCACATGGAGGAAGGTAGGTTAAAAGGGGAAAAAAAAGAGTCTAAGTGATACAGTAATTTTCAAAAAATCACCGTGTGCCCAATTAAGAAAGAATTTAATTTAGACATAAGTTAATATAATATATTAACTTATGTCTAAATTAAATTCTTTCTTAATTGGGCATATGGTGATTTTACGAAAATTACTGTAACACTTAGACTTTTTTTTTCCTTGTAAGCATGCTACCTTTTGTCAAGATCAAAGGCCTAACCAAAGATTTCTCTGAGACCTACTTTGTTGAATTTGTGAAAATCATTGCACATGCAAGTTCTCCTATTTTTCCTTTCTCTTTTTGACTTTTAATCTGTAATTGAGCCTAATTCTCCTGAAATTTTTGCTTGAGGGAATTTATACTGACTCGACGACATTATAAGAGTTACTGATATGCAACTGCATTACCTCTTAAACAAGCCATAGAGCTAACTAAAGAACGTTATATCTCACTTGCAGAAGTGATTAGAATTTCATTGTCCAACAAATCTAAATAAAATTGGTATTCTTGAGCAGAGATGGCAATAGTGGGGGTAGAGACGAAACTGAGATGAATAGAGATGGGAATCGGGGTCTATTGATCTAGTCCTCACAAAACTATCCCAAGTCAACTTTACTTTGGCATATAACTAATTTAAATCCAGCAAAGCTTGGTCCCCACTGGTATCGCAGGCCATTCATGCAGAGACTCTTCCAGAAGAAATGACATTTGAGATACATTGTTAGTGGAATATGTGCCAGGCAATATGAAAAAAAATTTGGTCGATCATTTTATAGATATATTCAATAAATATATAATAATTTATAAATTACTTATTTTTTATTGAATTATTAATAAGTTAATAACTGAAAATTAAGTAATAAAATTGTTAGGATAT
>JANQBM010006343.1:0-12788 GCA_025594535.1 Erythroxylum domingense | reverse complement strand
GAACCAAGTGTAGAAGAGTGGAAAAAATGGAGGAGAAGTGATTAAATCACAAAGAAGAACCAAGGGGAAGTAACCTTTGGATGAGAGCAAATTTCATGCAAAGCACACTTTCAACACTTTAGTAAAAGAAGCAAAGAAGAAGATACAAGAAGGTTTGATAGAAAGAGTCATATAAGACTCATTAATGAGATCATTTTATTAATAACTAAACTAAGTGGACATGTACACATGTCACACTCTCATTAGTTCGCTAAAATTGCTTCCCAATTCCATTCTAATTTCACTCCAAATTTTCAATGGCTCAATTCAAAAATTCTTAATTTCATGTGTCTAAGTTTTCAGTGCCATTGGATAGTCAATTTCACTACCGGTAGACCACTATTCTGTCACTTGACAATTTTTCGGGTCCGGAAATGATTCTGAAAAATTCCCGAAAAAATCTTATAATTCTCTAAAAGTTAGAAAACCCCTATAACCCTCTCCAATTCCAATTTTACACACAAAAAACATGTTTTCCAAAAATCACAGTTATTCACAATTAAACCGGGAAACGTCATAAATGCATGTACAGTCATTTACATGTGCAAAAATTCACTATTCGCTATTCATGTGCATAAATGAATGCATGAACAGAGCAAAACACTTTTACACATTCCTAACCTGTTCCAAATTACCACTTTACCCTTCCCATGGGTGAGGAGATGTTACAATAAGATCTTAGATAAGCTCACAGACATGGAAGAAGGGCAGAAGAGACTAGAAGAGCAAATTGATCAAGTGACATAAAATCATATTGCTTCTATTCATAACCTATAGATTCAAGTAAGACAACTTTCCCGTGAATTTTTTAAGAGAAGTGTGGAAGACTTTTTGAGAAATATGGAATTACATTAACGAGAGCAATATGGGGCTATCACACTTAGGAATGGGGAAGAGCTAGCAGAACCAGTGGAAGACCATGCCAAATCCCAACTCATTGGCAATTAATAGATGATAAAAGTGTATAAAGAAAAGAGTGCCAAACCTCCCTTCTATTCACCAGTCCTGGATATGCCACATGTGAAAATCGAAAAATCTTAGGTGAACGTCCATAAAAAGAACCCTACCCTTTGGATTGATGATGGTGAGCAGACATTCAACATGAACGATGTATTTAATAATCCGAAGGTTAGTAACTCATTCAGGATAATTGATGTGTTCGAATCTTTTGAAGAACAAGATGATGACGAATAGATGACAACAAACATCGAGTTTAAAGAAAGCATTGAACTCTTTATTCGAGAACCAGAAGAAGTAGAGGAAATGAAGGTGATTAAGGAAGAAGGAGAGCAATTCACCTTCGTACATGACAAACTGTTGGATTAGATGGAAGATTCGGGGAGTTTCATTATTCCCTATTTTATTGACAGTTTGTTAATGAGAAGGATATTGATGAAATTAATTGGTTTTCTCAACTTTATTAATATTTTCCTTCTACTCATTTTGTAATTTGTAACTTACTTATAGGCTACAAACCTGATATTGAATGAAAGGGGTGGAAGAAAACCGCTCATAATTGATCCTGGTTGAGTTTCCAAAGAAGAACATCGAGCTACAAACATTAAAAGAAGTGTTGTATAGGAGGCAACCAATGGAAAATTGCTTACTTTGATTATTTGTGTTAGAACGTTTGAATTCCGTAGTTAGGATTATTTTTGTTTCCAAATAAAATCAAGAAGGAATAAGACTTTGGAATAAAGTGGATGATTGATCAAAGAAGAAGAAGAACATGGTTGGAAGGAAGTTCTGGATGCAATCACCCAAACTATTAGAACACTTGCTGAGATGGAGTGCACACAACAACTCCAGAGCCGAGATATTCGATGGATCCATCAATATTTCAAGTCTTAGGGCATTCAATTAGCACCTCCGACACCATCACCATCTCCATCCCTATAGGATTTCTGTCTAACCCAAATTTAATTTTTTTCTTTTCCAAATTAGCCTTCAGTTTTATTTTGTTTCTATTTATTATTATTATTATTTCTATTTTATTGTTAATTTTTTTATGTTCCTTGTTACTTTAATTGTTGTCTTTACCCTTCGTTCATGTGTTTATGTGTGCTTCCTTCTCACATTGAGGACAATGTGTTATTCAAGTATGGGGAGGGATTGTGTGTTTTGCTTTTGTATGTGATTTTTGCATACCATATCATAGTTATTAGGTTACATTATATGAAGTGCGTGAGGCTTAGACTGAGTGAAATTCATTTAATTTTGGACATAACTTATTAGGTAGTGAACGATCAGTAGCCTGTGAAATTAGTGAATTAGGGGGCCTTTGGATAAATATACAGTCTAATTAGGAAATAGTGTAAATTTAGCACCCTCTATATTGCCACATTCATTCATAATTTGAGGTCTTTTAACTTAAGTAGTTTAACTAGTATTTTTTTATGAAAATGAATAGCTAAAAGCAATAAGGTGGGCATTAAAAAAGAGTTTTGTTAATAAATTATTATTCCACTAACCTTCGGGTTATGAATATAGCTAGTATCTAGTTAAAAACGCGATAATAACTGGGTAACTAGATCGACATGCATCGCAGATGTGTGCCTTCGCATTAAAAGGCTATAATGACGTTTCAACCAAGCTGTTTAGTAAAATGACTTAGTCGAGTAACTGGATCGACATTCATCACAAATGTTTGCCTTCGAGTAAAAGACTAAATGTGGGTTTAAATAATAAAAAAAGTGTGTTTTCTTAATAAAAACCGACCAGACTTTTAATAAGCTTGAATTTTCATGAAAATGTACTTAAGAACAGTTACAAAGTCTGAGGGACCCAAAAAAATTATTAATGTGTGTGTATAATTAAAAAGGGTAAATAAGTTAACACTTAGGTCTCGATTGAGTTGTATATTTAGTTCAAAGCCCCTAGACGCATATGTTGCATGTTAATGTTTTGACATAACTGAATGATTGTGTTTAAGATTAAATTCATTTCATAAAGATCAAAGTCATTGCCTCATTATTGCATTGTTTGTTTTGTGTTTGTTGTCTATTATTGTTTTGTTTGCTTGAGGACAAGCAAACGTTTAAGTATGGAGATGTTGATAATTGTCAATTGCATGATGATTTAGGGTTTAATTTTTTATGTATTTAGTGTGAATTTGAGTGTTGAGTATGCATTTGGGGTTTAATTATGTTAGTTTGAGTGTTTTACAGGTTAGATTAAGTATTTGAGATTAAATGTTACATTTTTGAGGTGCCGTGATGCATTTGTTAATGTTTCAGGGTAAATGGTGAAGAATGGAGAAGATTTGAGGAGTTTTGGGCCAAAGCCATAGGCCACGATCCTGACAAACAAGGAAGAGCTAGAGCAACCAGGTGACAATCGTGCGCATGAGGGCACGATCGTGACAGAGAGCGTACATTCCAGGCCATGATCATGTACACGAGGCCATGATCATGACAAAAAGGTAAAAGAGCTGGCCATAATCATGGTAGGCAGGGCCACGATTGTGGCCTACGTCGGGTTGACATAAAAACTCAAGTTTTGTAAGATTTTTTAAATCGTTTCGACCCTAATTTTGACTTAGAGCCTCCAAAGTATAAATAGAATAGTACAAGTCAGAGGTAGCAGGTGTGGAGATTCTGAAAGAGAGAGCACCCACACATCCCAATTTTGAAAAAACCTAGAGAGAAATCGATCGATTGAGGAAGGAGAAAAAGGAAGAGAGACGCAGTGAAAAGCTTAACATGATGTAGTTCCCGGAACAAGTGATTTCCTGCTGTCACCGTCTCCCTGATTCTGTTCCCAACATATTTTCCATTTATTTCAGTTTTATTTATGTTGAAATAGGCGTCGAGAATATATTATGTTAAATGTTGAATTGTGTTTATATTCACCTTTGGATCTTGATTTTTGAGATTAATGAAATTGTGATTGATTGGGTTTTTATTGATTTATTTATGATTTAATTCTTGTTCTTAATAACTTGACAATAGATTGAGAGGGTGAGCTAAGTGAAAATAATCTATTTGGGCTAACAAGAGTTAGGTAAATTGATAGATAAAGGATTAAATCAAACCAATAGAATTGTGTAATGAGAGATCGAGCATAGGCTCTCGATAGGTTGGTAAACAATTTTAGAACTAATTTAGATTTTGGGCCAATATCAAATCGAGAGATTGCAATTTCTATAATTTAAATTAGGGATTATCAATTAGGGTTAAGAATTATAACTCGAGAGAGAATAATTCACCCTAAGACCGTCTAGACCTATTAAATCGATAATTTCGCAATTAATTAGGCTTTCGTTAACTTTAGATCAAAATCCCCTTTCTCTCACTCAGTAATTTCTAAGTAGGGTTTGGATTTGTTTCTGTGATTTGTTTCTTAATTAGATTTTTGCAACTCAATTCTTGAAATTAATTGTTTGATTGATTTATTTATGCATTATTTTATTTCTTTTGAATTATTTTAGTTTAGTACGATCTTAGATTTTAGGGCTAGAATTCCTTTATTATGAGATAGATACCTTAGATACTATGCGAAAGACCCATGCGCTTGTGGAATTTACCAAGGTTATAAATACTAAAACTTAGCGCATGTAATCTTGTGAACAGTGACACACATTTATAATTATATGTCAATTGAATATGTTAGTATCAATAGTAGTCTTTCATATGGATGATTGATTAAAAGAATTAAGGTAGGTTATATGAAATGAAAGAAAAAATTGTATATATCCATTTAATGAATAACTTTTCCCTAACCCTTTTGAAACAAATATTGGGTTATGAATAGAACTAGTAGCTAGTTGAAAATGTGGTATGGTTGAGTAAACAAGTGTATTCACGATAAAATGTTTGTCTTCACATGAAAAGACTATAATGATATTCCAACTAAGCTAACTAATAAAATGTGGCCTAGTTGAGTAACCGGAGAACATTCATAACAAGGTGTTTGCCTTCGCATCAAAAAATTAGGTTAACATTAAAAAATAAAAAAATTATGTTTTTGATAAAAAAATCCTACTGATGTTATAAAATAGCAAAATTTTTCATGAAAGGATACTTAGTGATAGCTGCAATTTTGGTTGATTACTAATTATCAATGTATATATATACGTGCTTTTGGTGAATGAATATGATGTTAATGTCTTGATTAGTATATATATTCAATCCCAGGTGCTTAGCCATAAATTGCATAGGTTAATATATTGGAACAAATTGAATGACTTTTGTTTGAGGTTAAATCAGTTTTGTCAAGTTAGATGCCATTGTATCATTAGTGCATGTTACATGAATGTATGTGTTATTGTTTGGTTTTTTTAAGTTTGTGTTTTGTTTAGGAAAAAAAAAATTAACTGTGGGGATGTTGATAGGTGTAAATTATACTATGTTTTGATAGATGTTTAAGTGTGCTTTTGAGTATTTCTTAGATAATTATCATGTATATAGGCTTATAATTATGTTATTATTACTGTTTGTTTATATTTTGAGTGCTTGTATGGTTTTGAGCATGATTTAGACCTTAATTTTATGCTTCAAGAGGTGTTTGATGTGTGTTTTGAGTGTATGGAAAAAATAAGTTGAAGAAAAGAAAAGAATTGGAAGTATAGAGACTGGCCACGATCATGACAGAGAACACAAACAACTATTCCACAAATTTAAGCTTTTCCAACACATGAATCTTTTTGTAATTTTAAATTTTTAGAGATAATTTTTGAACAAAATTAAGTGGGTAAACCGTAGAAGACTCAAGAATTATTTAAGAACAAAAAACACTCAAAAAGAGCAACCATCATCTTCTAAATTGAGAGAGCGAGAAAGAGGAGCAAGAAGAGCAATCCAGAAATTCTAGATTTCAAGTTTGAGTTCAAATCAAGTTTTTTTTATTTCCTTTGTTTATTTCATTAAACTTGATTTGTGAATTGGATTTGAATATGTTATTCACATTTAGGATGCTCTAACTACAATATTTGGATTTGTTCTTGAGTTGTTTTGTGACTTGATTGTTGTTGATTTCAATTCAATGTTTTGGTGTTTTGATGTTTGGGTATGCTAATACTTCAATAATAAATCGAGAGAGTGAGTCAAAAGTAATCCAATTAAGTTATAACAAGAGTTAGTGACCTAATAAGTCTCCCAAATATCAAATTGGTAACCATATGAAGAGAGATCTTATGTGAAAACTCGATTATTCGATATATCATTTAAGAACTAGTTGAAAATGTTAAGTAGATTTTGTGAATCGAAAGGTTATAGAATATGGAATTTCATAATCAATTATGGTTAATTAAATAGGTCTTGAAAAAGATTAGTCAATCCCTTAGAAGATCTAGAATCATCACATAATTGAGTCAATAGCGATTAGGGAGCAAAATAACGATATAATAAATCCTAAGCTACATCCTTAATGCTCCTCACATATTTGTGCAAACTCATTTGTTATTTGATTATTAGCTTAGTTTTATTTAATTGTTTTAAAATTTGATATTTTATTTTCATTAAATTACTATCCTGATGCCTTAGAAAAAGTTAGGTTCACTTAGTTCTAACAATTTTCTCATAGGATCAACACCTTTAATACTACAAGTTTACAATCTGCATACTTGTAAATAATAAGGGTTTTATTAGAAGTAAAACTTGCTCAACACTCCTTCTCCACTTCTTCTTCATTAGTAACCCTTGAGTAGTCTTCTCAAGATTGTTAAGCTCCTTTCCACTCTATGTGGTTTCCACACTATTGTTCCTTGGATTCACCTCAGGTTGAGATGGATGCATCTCTTCACTTTGTGATTCTGAGATGAAATAAGAGGCCTCTGGTCTATGTGGGAATTGTTGTAAATCCTACAACCTATCTAGGAAGTAGTTTTGCTAGTTATCCCCTTCATAACTAAAGTTTATATGATCGCTCGAAACTTGGTTACAGAATTAAGAATATGATTTATAGGAAAAGTTTCCATTAATAACATTGACAAAATCCAGTAGTGACATACCCCCTTCACTGTGTCCTTTTTATAAACAAAGATAAACAAACGTGAAAAGATAAAGAAATAAATTTAAAATCTAGTTAGAAACAAATATACAAAAGCCCAATTAAAATCAAGAACAAAAACTAAAGCATCACACTTCCTGACAACGACGTCGAAGTTGTTAATGCGTGTCGAATGCACCGTAAAATAAACCAACTCTGCATAACTAATTTTATAGCAATGGTGAATATGGATCATAGACATATAGGGTGTGTGTAAAGTATTTTTAATGAGAAGAACTGATGTTTAAGACATAGGGGGTTTGATTGTTTCAAAAATAATAATAAAGTAAAACTAAACTAATGAAAGCAAATTTGATTAATGATTTTGGAATTCGGTTCTAGGTTCAATCTTAACCTACACACAATTAGACATAATTTATTAAATTGTTGTTTTCACACCTCTACACTATTAATCGTAAATTAACAACAAGCTTTGTTAACCCTTGTTTCCCTTTATGTTGTGTTTAATTAAAACAAAATCTTTAACCAAACCTAGTTATCAAACAACCTAGAACAAGCTCTTTAGATTTAATAAGACAACCGCATTATAGGTTAGGGAAATAAATTAATTAAGACAACAACCAGATAAGCTCGGGTAATTTAACTAAGATTATATTATCCCTAATGATTCGATACCATTAGTTTCCATAAATGAATTGAAAACAAAATGATTATATAGTGTATTCAAGATTTTAACAATAGGCTTTCATTAAAACAATCAAATGAATGCATTCAGATCATCTTTATACAAATACCCAAATCAGTAGAGATAGGATAACACAAACAATCCTTAACAAGAGAATCATTCAACATTACATAATAAAGAAGTGCTAAAATGTGATGCTAGGCCTCGATTTCACCCTCGAACCTAATTAAGGAAGCTTAGCCCTCCATGGGTCTCTAAAGAATGGTGCTTTGCCACTCATCTTCATCCAAAAGTGATTCATCCATGTTTTAGCTACTCAAATTTCGCTTTACAAAAGAAATTAGGTTTTTGGGAGGATGCACGATTGGGTGCATGGTTATGATTCCAACCGTGCATCATCAAAATAATGTATCTTTCGAAATTGTGCATGGCCATGAAATTGTACTTGCCCCATCTTCATTCTAATCCATTTTCTTCTTGTGCCAAAAAGATAAAAGAGCTCGAAATCAAGATAAGCATCTCAAGGAATATGCTTTTAATTCATTTTGTCTCTTAAACTTCCAAATTGTACCTAATACCAAATATGAAATAAAATGAGTATTTTAACCTTTTCACAACAATAATCATTAAGTGTTAAGGAGTGAATGTAAAAACAATTAAGCACACATCAGTCAGGCAGTAAAGAAATCTATAAGAGAGCTAAAATGAAACGTGTTATACCTGCATTCCAGAAGTTAAAGGTGGTCTTAGCATAGTTCCTCTGAAAATAATTATTCACAGTCATGATCACTAAGAGATTATAGAGACTACTAGTCTTTAGTATTAACACTAGGAGAGTAAGAAAAGTATCACTTTTGAATACTTTAGAAAACAATATGGCATTGAAACTAGAGTTAAGGAGATTCCACAGGAGGTCCTAGTTGGATTTAGGCAGGTGAGTGAATTAACTAGGGAGGAATTAGTGAGAGAAGTTTCAAGGGAGGAGATCAGGGGAGCTATCTTCTCTTATAATCCTAATAAAGGCCCAAGTCCAAATGGATACAATTGATGTTTCTTCCAAAAGAATAGGGATATCTTGGGATATGTACTGGTCGAAGTAGTCCAGTAGTTTTTTTAGCATAAAACTCTGTTAAAGGGTTAGAATAAAACATTTGTGTGTCTGCTTCCCAAATAAGGTAATGTTGTATAATTGTAGCAATCTAAAAATAATTATTAATAGTCATTCTCACTAAAAGATTATAGATATTGCTAGTCTTTAGTATTAACACCAAGAGAGTAAGAAAAGTATCACTTTTGAATACTTTAGAAAACAATATGGCATTGAAACTAGAGTTAAGGGGATTCCATAGGAGGTCCTAATATTTAGGCAGGTGAGTGAATTAACTAGGGGGAATTAGTGAGAGAAGTTTCAAGGGAGGAGATCAGGGGAGCTATCTTCTTTTAGAATCCTAACAAAGGCCCAAGCCCAAATGGATAAAATTGACATTTCTTCCAAAAGAATAGGGATTTCTTGGGATATGCACTGGTCAAAGTAGTCCAGAAGTTCTTTTAGCATAAAACTATATTAAAGAATTGGAATAAAACCTTTGTGTGTCTGGTTCTCAAACAAGGTAATGCTACATAACTGGAGCACTTTAGGCCTATTACCTATTGCAACTTTCTTTACAAGACGATTACTAAGATCCTAACAAATGGGATCAAAACAAGTCTATAAGAGATTATTAGTCAGGAGTAGAATGATTTCTTGAAAGGAAGGTCTGTAACTACAAATATTCTCCTTTTTTAGGAGTTACTAGAAGGTTATAACTTTAAAAGGAAAGCGAAGAACTGTATTATAAAGATGGATTCAGCAAAAACATATGACTCTATTAATTGGAGCTTCCTTTTCAATATACTTACAGTAGTAGGATATCCAGCATTGTTTTTGGAGTGGATAGAAGAGTATGTCTTAACGACATCAATGAGTATTTTGTTCAATGGGGAAACCACAAGACTTATCAAAGTTAGAAGGAGCTTTAGGTAGGGGGATCCTATATCCCCCTACCTATGACACCCTAATACCCCCTAGGAGGATATATGAATGCACCCAAAATAATCATAGACAATTTGACAATTTTCAAAGATAAGGAAAACACATATCATATCTCATATTTCATTTTAGTTTATACAAGTCACGAATAACACATATAACATCCATACATAAAAAAATATCATAATAAGTTATGGTTAGTACATGTCATTCATATATACTACCAAATTCCTACTTAATATTTATAAATACAAAAAATTGTTTAGATAAAAGATCTTCCAAAAGGTTACACGTCCTTCTTTGACCATTGTAGTTGTCCCAACCTTAACCTTGTTTATCATAACCTACATAGAGAAAAAATCACCATGCTAAGCATGTAGCTTAGTGGAGAGTAATGATGCAAGATGGCAACATCTCACAATAGTTGCCTAACATTCATATGTAAATGATTCATGACAATTAAGTGATGAAAAATATGTATAAAATAAAAGTCATGGAGTATTACATAACAATATTTGAACTTAATATTTAGAGATTATTTCAAATATGAGTTTGCATCAAAACATAACAATATCATAACATATACAGAATTATTGTTAAGTCAGGAGGACTTTACGATGATTAATTTTAATGACAATCAAATAATAATAATGTTAGAAATAAATGAACTAGTCTGATGAGTGTGTTAAGCATGCAGAAGAAGTGCAAAGACACATAAGAAGTAGAAAGTACAGAAGAAGCGCAAAGACATAGAAGAAGTAGAAAGTATAGAAGAAGCGTAAAGACACAGAAGAAGTAGAGAATACAGAAGAAGCACAAAGACACAGAAGAAGTAGAAAGTACAGAAGAAGCACAAAGACACAGAAGAAGTAGAAAGTACAGAAGAAGCGCAAAGACACAAAAGAAGTAAAGATACAGAAGAAGCGAATCACAGAAGAAACAAAGAACAGAAGAAGTAAAGATACAGAAGAAACAAAGCATAGAAGAAGTAAAGATACAAAAGAAGCAAAACACAAAAGCAACAAAGCACAGAAGAAGTGAAGATACAGAAGAAGCGAAATAAAGATAATACAAAGCAAAAGATATGCTAATATGTTGAGCAGTTAGTTAATTGGAGTTGGTTACAGAACTCAACTAAATAGTGGTTATCAAGACTCAAGAAGAAATTATCAAGAATCAAGAAGCAGTTGGAGACTTAGACTATAAATACTAGTCGAAGTCTAAGATTAAACAACTTTTCAATTTTTCAAGCTTTCGGAAAACTTTTGATCTTACATCTTTTGATCATTCAAGTTTATACTTAGAAAAGAAAAATTTTGCAGTGCGATACTGGAGAACTAAACCTATTGTAACAATAGCTCACGATATCTTTCTAGTGAGAGAAAGAAAAGGCTAAGAGCATAGAGAGGCTAAGATAGCTAAAAGAATACTTTGTGTGAGAGACCTGAAGAGGCTCTAGAGTGAAGAAAGAATACTTGTACATTTGTTGAAGTATAGTAAAAACTTAGAAGAATTATGAGGACTGGACGTAGCCCACGGTTTGGAGTGAATCAGTATAAAATCGCGAAGTCTATCTTCTATCTCTCAACTCATTCTATTTTGTTCTTAAACAAGTATATAGAAGTTATTTGCGATTTATCTATATAAAAATTTTCATATAACGCTTATGATATTCTTTTAACAAGCTAGAGAAGTTCTTATCAGAAATATTAAAAATTTTGTATTCATGAAAAAAATAAACAATTCAACCCCCCTTTTTGTGTATATCATATATTGTATGTAATTTCTATATTAACTTGTGATTTACTTCAATTGGTATCAGAGCTCGGTTTCCAAGAACCATCTTTACAAAGTGTGGACAAATATCCATGGCTGAATCACATGTTTTTATAGCTGAAGGTGCCTCTGTCACAAGACCTCCTGCGTTCAATGGTGAAGATTATCATTATTGGAAGGACAGAATGCGACTCTTCATAGAATCCATACACATAGATCTTTGGGATATCATCGAGAATGGACTATACATACCAATGGATGATGAAAGAAAAATCATTCCTCGTAACAGATGGTCATTTGATCAAAAAGCTAGATTTCAATAAAATTCAAAGGCCAAGTTCTTTTTGAGTTGTGCTTTAAGCAGAAGTGAGTATGATAACAAAACTGCAAAGGAGATGTGGGACACTCTATCCATCACACATGAAGGCATAAACCAGGTGAAAGAGTCTAAGATCAGTATTCTTGTACATTAGTATGAGCTGTTTAAAATGAAAGAAGATGAATCTATTGATCAGATGTTTGGATGATTTCAAACTATTGTTAATGGACTTAAAGCTCTTGGGAGAATCTACGATAATCAAGACCATGTGAGGAAGATTCTCAAAAGTCTGCCAAGAAGATAGAGACCTAAAATCACTGCAATACAAGAAGCCAAAGACTTGAGCAAACTAAAGCTAGATGAATTGCTTGGTTCTTTAAAGACATATGAAGTAGAGCTTGATGCGGAAGATAAACCTAAAAGATACAGATCCATAGCATTAAAAGCTAGTCATAAAAATCATAAGACTCATAAAAATTGAAGTTTTTCGTCAAAAGCATTAAAGATAGAAGAAGTCAAGAATGATGATACCCTGTGAATCTGATCAAGAGTCAAGTGAAGATGATGACGAATTATCTTTCATTTCAAGAAAGGTCAGAAGGGTGTGGAAAAAGAAAGCAAGAGGAAATAAGAATTTTTCGTTCAAGAAAAATAGCAAAGGAGAAGTCAAGAATGACAAGACCTCTATCATTTGCTACGAGTATAACAAACCAGGACACTACAAGTCTGAATGTCCGTTGTTTAGAAGAGAACCAAAGAAGAATAAAAGAAATAAAAAGAGTATGATGGCAACTTGGGAAGATTTGGATTCCTCCGAATCTAATTCTGATTCAGAAGCATCAGAACAAGCAAATATATGCTTGGTAGCTGAAAAAAAAGGTAACGATGAGGTAACTTCTAACTTTAATGAACTTCAAGATACATATTTAGAATTGTTAGAAGATTCACATGTTATACTAAAGCAGTATAGATCTTTAAAAAGGAAGTTTGTC
>JANQBM010006333.1:0-12790 GCA_025594535.1 Erythroxylum domingense | reverse complement strand
CAATATCCTCTATACCTACTCATGTAACACAGTGTGGATCTAATATATCCTTTTTGGTAACACTAACTTAAGTCAATGGTCCTATACTAGTTGTACCGAAATAAGATCCCATATCTCTTTTTGATCCTTATTTACTAAATCTGTCATATTTAATCATAAAGTTTCTCAAACTTTACAATCAAGTCAAACTTAATTACAACATCTTTGCTCTCTTCAACCCGTTCTTTATGTGTAATCCATTAGGTTTCTAAATATGTTGGCAATGGTTACAAACTATAACCTTAAATCATATTTAGGATTCGAAAAATTAAACTCCTTTAATTTATCTTTAATTCTCTAATTAAACAATTTATATTTATCAAGATTGATGTCTAACAAAACATCATGACCACCCAAATATTTAGGATTATCAAAAGGGTATTGATTAACCTTTTAATGTATTATTTTTCTGTATAATTTAATCTTTTCATTATACAATGTTCTAATTAGACATAAAGCATGAAATTAATTTCCACTCTATTTTAATTCCAATGATATTTGTTTTCCACCATTAGCTATTGATTCAATTAATAACATTTGCAAACTATTCAAAAATGTCATTCCACCTTGCCCAAGGATTTCTCGAATCAATACTAATCGAGAATAATAAAACATTTTCCCTAATTACTTTAAGGTGAAGAACCTTATCATGATCACTCAACTACCTCCATATAGTTCATGCCACATCCAACGACTACTAACTTAATTACCTATGATTAGAATAGTTTATAAGTAGTATCAAAACATAACAATCCCTATAGAAGATAACTTTGGAGATCTTAAGTTAAATGATCACTTATACAATTATCATAATGAGAATTTTCATAAACATACCAGTAATGTTCCAAATGCATTTTTCATATCGGCTTAGTTTAGTGAACTTATTCATTAACAAATGCCTGCACTTTTATTTAAGTATCTCCATTCTGTGGCCAATAAGATTAACTACTTCCTTCATAAGGCAAATATAATATGTTCTAGTCTTTTTACGTTATATTAATGTCCAATCTTATTAGAATAATTACTAGGAATAATTTAAGAACAATATATTAATGCAATATGAATAACATAATTATAATCTCATCATAATTTCATTTGCAATGTATAATTATCTCACAGACTTTATCTTATTCATCTAAATATGTACAAAATAAAGAATGTCTTTAAATTAATTGGCCATTAAACTACAACCAACTAATTCACTATACGATATAAAGCAACATTAGAAAGTGCAATTTGCCTTTTTGCAAAATATTTAAGATAATCTAGAAAAGAATCATTTTATTAACCTTTTATTAATTTGTCGTAATATTTTTTCTATTTTAAAGTGCATAATATATCACATCACTTAATATATCAAATTATTACTTGACTAATCATTTATTATTTATTTTAATTTAAGAAAACAATATATACATATGACTTAATCTAATCATAATTTACCTTCGAATGATTTGAGAAATTTTGTTTATAACTGAACCATAACTTAGATATAGGGGGTTGAAAAAGATGCACTAGTGAAGCTTATATGATCTTCCTAGTTTTAACTGATATATGTTTAAATGTTGATTCATTTGATTTACTACACTTGGTGATTAATGCCTTGAAAATGCTTAAGATACTCACTTTACCTCAAATTTGAGTTTAGGTACATTTTAGAAGTGAAGGAACTGAAGTGAGCCAAAAGCAAATTTATTGAGCCATCTTGTTGATATTCATACTCTATTGTCTTTATGGAGCAAGAAGAAGAAGAAAATTACAAAAAGAAGAGACAAGATAGAGCATAAAAAAGGACATCACATAATTAAATGGACAGATTTCCTTTATACCTTAAAAAGCTAAGTTAAAAAGAATGTACAACTAGGTTAAATGGACAGTTGTCCATTTAACCTAGTTGTACATTCTTTTTAACTTAGCTTTTTAAGGTATAAAGGAAATGCATGTGTGATGGTTGTAACAATTAAAAAATTACAGTAGCTGTAGATTACAAGATGAAGACTCATCATGCTACCAAAGTAGCCAGTTGTCCATAAATTTTAACATAGCTTTGTGGAAATGAAATGAGGGGTGAGTAATGAAAACATCAAGCTCCTTTGGGTTTAAATGCCACCTGTCCACTCTCATTTTAACCTACCCTTTAGAGAATAGAAATAGAGTGTGGTCGACTACATAAGAGAGTGAAGAATTGAGAATAAAATGAGGAAAAGGGTAGCTGGAAGGGGATACTTGAAACACAAGACACCTATCCATTTTGCTACATTTTTAACCTAGCTTTTATTAGTGTAAAGGCAGTGTGTGTGTTGGCTGAAAAAAAGAAAATAGCAAGAACCATGAGTGTGTAAGTGTTGGAGAATAAAATAAAGAGTGGTGCCAGACAAAGTGGAGGGGGTGTCAGTTACAACAAGGCTGCATTTGAAAAATAGAACAAAAGGTGGACGATTGGACAAATTTTAACAGTAGCTAATTAATGTTATGGCCCTCTTCAGTTTGCAACAAAAGGAGTGACAGCTAGACAAAGAGATAGTATTTGAACCTCTATTGTTACCATTCATCACCATCTTCTCATCGGTTTTCAAAGTGGGGAAGTAGGAACAACAAAGATAATAGTGGACAGAAACTATTCTTCATTAATTTCTCTTCATTTTTCAACATAAATGGAGGATACAAAGGCTGATTCTTGGAGTTTAAAGGAGGAGATGGAAGGTTAACATCCTAAGGCTACTTAAACAGTGATATCGAAGCCAAGTCATAGTTACGTTATTTCAGCTTATTAACATTGTTAATCTCTTTTCATATTGTTATGATGTTTGTATTGATTGAATCAGGTTTTTGTATGAATAATCTTAATACATTATTTGGATTGTTTTATTAGGAACCTATTGCTATAATGTTGAATGTAATTCGTAATTGTTACATTTGATGTTTGTTAGTAGCATATAATAGCCTTGAATCATTAGGAACATCATAACCTAGGTTAGATAAGCCGAACGTGTGAGGTTATTGCCTATATTGATCATTTTCTACTTCGTAATGTGACTACCAAATTGAATATAGAGATTATATCCTAGGTTATTCGTTAGCTTGGTTTAATTAATGATCGTATCTTAATTAAAAACAACCTAAGGAAAAATCAGGATTAGCTGAGCATATTGTTAGTCTTAGATCAATAGTCCAAAGAGAGGTGAGTAGAAGTTAGGATGATGGGATATGTTTAATCATGTTTAGGCTAAGATTGACCCTAGAATCGGACCTTACTTATAATTGACACTTTAATCATTTTCGATTGCTTACTTTAATTTGTTTTAGTTTAATTTTACTTTATTTTCTAAATTTTTAAATTCCAAAAACCTCTTTATATTTTCTTGCATCAATTAATTTTGTTACAGAAATTAACCAAATATTCCCTGTGGATTCGATCCTAACTCAGCACAACTCCAAACTTTAGTGTGCATAGTTAGGTAAATTTTGCAGTGCACTTGACATGCGTTGTCATTAGACATGCACTATCATTAAGATAAAACAATTCGTGAGATTTCATATTATGTATTCAAAAAGGTGATGGAAACATAGAAATACTAGCTAACTAGCTAAAGGGTAAATAGTTATAGTTTAACAGAGTGTACATTCAGTAATTAGGAAGTTATGTCTATTTAAAGAATATATCAATTTTAGGTCAACTATATTATGAAGTTAAAAGTTTTACTAGGGGAAATACTTATCTAAATATAACTATTTGATTTAATTTTCTTTTTATTTTTTTATCATTTATTTCTTTGTTTATTATGTAATTAAGTTTAGATAAAGTTTTGTTTTATACTTAAGTATCCAAGAACTGATAAAAATCATATTTCTATTTATTATTCTTAGGTTAGTTAATAGTGTTAGATTTTTCATCTTCATCATTTCTTTATAGGATTTGACCTCTACTCACCATTATATTGCTTACTAATGATAGACACACTTATTTAGTTTGTGAGTGATAGATTCTAATAGGAAAAACTTTAATAATATGGATAGATAAAATTAAATGTTAATAAAAGACTCAACTAATGGTTAATAGAGTATGAATCTTGCAAGGAAGTAATAGGAATTTAGTAAACTCTCCTATTATTACCTCGTTAGTTTAATAAAAATAGAATAGTTTTGATGATTGATAATTAGCCTTCAACTTAAAACTAAACCTAGGTAGGATAAACATTCACTAAAGATAAAGTAAAGCATATAATCAAGAGAAGAAGATAGATACGAATGTCATTTAGATAAGAACTACCTTTAATATCATCTTTGTATTCATGATTCAATTTATTAAGAAATTTCTATAATCTACTACGTAACTTACTAAAATATGAAACTACACACTCTCCAGTTATAATCACGTATTATCATAATAGTTATACTCTATTTGTACCAAGCTAACATCCTAAAAAATACACTAAATTTTGTGATATTTTATAAAAGTTTTCACCCTAATACTAAAGAAATCATATAGATATATATCTAATACCATATTCAACCCTTAATATCCAAGTTGTGGTCCACATAAAAGCATGTTGTCTTGAATCTTCCATAATTGAATTAAGATCATATCTACTTCCCAGCCTAATTAAATTAACAATAAGTATGTTGAAAGATATTTATCAGGAATAAGACATCACTTTGTAAATAAAATTAAATCAATCTAAACAAAGCCAACACTAGAGTTTCCTCCTATCAAGACATATGAAATAATCAGCCTTTCGTCATATTTAAGCTAACCTATTTTGCTCTTTTTTTAATTTTCCTATTGCTTTCCCCTTTCAATCCTGTCTATTTTTTTATCGTTATGAGAAAAGTATTTTCTCTTGGAAAGGCTACAATGATTTCACCCCACTCATGGTAATAAATCTAGCCACCATATCTTCCTTGACCTCTATATCAGTCCTTATTCTTGGCAAGCTTAATTGTAGTTCAAATTTCCTTTCCTTAACTCTCCATGCTCCAACAAAGAACTCTTCTTTTTTAGTGCCTTTCAAAAGCCTATAAGACTCTAGCAACTATAGTTGGTTCCTTTAGTAAATAAGCTTAGCTTACTAGCATACATCTAGCAAACAAGTTGGCTTAGAACAAAATCACAGGGACTTCTTATCATTTGACAAGCTCAAGTACATACCCCCCTTATTATGACCATGGTATAATGATAATATATCCACATTTAGAGGTGTCTAACATTGGACCACAAAAGTGGAAATAAGAAATGGTGGGATTCTTAACCAAAAAGTAACTCTCTTTACTATATTTCTACTAATAGGCCAATGAAATTGGAGAAGAATAGGACTAGAAAATGTAATTATTAGCAAGGAGCACATCTTTATTTCCATGTTCCAATAGAGGAAAAGGTTGAAAAAATTATAGAAGTTATTTGATGGCATATTCAAGCCAAGCCTCTAATGCTACAAAAATGGAAACCATGTTTAGAAATGAAAAAAAGAAAGAAACATCCTATTTTATGTTAATTTTCATAATTTACCCCTCGAGTATTGGTCTACAGAAGGGTTCACTTATCTTCTAAGTTCTCTAAGGCTTTTATATAGATGAACATACTACTAACCTGAAAAGAATACGTTGCACATATATTTGTGATGAAATGTAAATGAGCAAGGAACCTCTATACAACGTTTATCAATAAAGCATGATGATAAGGGAATCTGAAAGAAGATACTATCTACCTGAGTTATTAATGGAAACATAAGAAGAAAGAGAAAAAAAATTCTTTGATACTAACTAGAGTCAAATTATGGAAGAAGTAAGTATAAGGAAAATTGGTAATAGGGAACAAAACAAAAATGGAAAATGAAAATGAGAGAATCACCCTGATAAAGCTCCTTATATCAGTGTATAAGAGCCAATCCATAGAATACCTTCGAGTATAAAGTCAGAGGAAAAAGGAGAATTTAACCAATCTATAGAATAGCTTTGAGTATAAAGTTATTGAGGAAGAAAGCGAATTTAATCCTATCAATGAGGTTGTTAGGACTGATGAGAATATCATATTCTTGTCTCATAAAAAAGGAAGCAATGTCTGGTTTGCAATGAATAATGCTAGGGGAAAGTTGATTATAAACCAAGTCCCTAAAGATTCCTCCTTAAACCCAATGTAATATCCTTATTCTAGTTTAGAATCCCTTACTCCCATATTGAAAAATGGAGCTTTAGGTGCCAATGGGATGAATCCTAGTTATAAATAAAAGAGGAAAGAGAATGGTAAAACTTATTAAATGAATCTTGTTATTTAGAAAGTTAGATGTTACCCAAATAAACAATAAGTTATGAAGGACTTCTTAACTTAAAACTAAAGTAAAGAGTTCCCAATTCCAAAATGTAATATAGTTTCTGGATAAAAAAATAGACCACTCAAAGCAATCACAAAGTTTGCTATAATGGTTGTATTATTGTCTCTTTTGTTCTTAATATTTTCCAACTTCACTAGTGGAGTTGTTCAAACCAATTCATCAATTTCCATGTGATAATAATCTAAATGTCAATTGTTCTATAATTTATGTTTCTAACTTGTAGTTTTATAGGAAGCAACTTTGGGAAGATCTAACTTCTCTAAGAGTTGGCTCCTCTAGTCCATGGCTATTGTGAGGCGATTTCAAATGTACCTATATGCTCAAACATTGAATATCATGAATTCAAATTTGAAGCATTGTAATAAGGATTTCTCTAAATCATAAATAAAAAGGTTTTTTATTGATCTAAAGTTTGTTGTAAACTACTTTACTTGGAACAAAAAATAAGTGAGAGCTAGTTTCTTAAAAAAAACAAAAGTTTGACATATGTTTAGTTAACTCCTTTTGGACTTTTAACTTTGACCTTAACTATACTCACTTTAGAAATCCCCTCAGATTGAATCATACACTAGTTATTATTCAACTAAATTTGATAGCTATTGAAAAGAATGACCTTTTCAAATTCTTTAGTTGAATTTAGATGCCCCAAGTTTCAGGGAGGCCATAATAAAATACTTAATTACAAAAGTAGTATGTAGCCAAGCTTATATATGTGTTCAAAAGTTAAAATATATTGATGGTTAACTAATTCAGTTGAATAAAAGGAGCTACAATCCATACTAGTTTAAAAAGATGTAGCTCTAGAGTCCTTTAAATTGATTCAACACAAATTGAGTAATAAACTACTAGTGGGGCTCTTAAACTCCTAGAAATGGTTTGCTTTTAAAATTTATGTGAATTCCCTAGAAACTTGCATCTCCTTTCTAAAAGAAATATTCAAAAAATAATTAGTTAAAGTATGGAGATGGAAACACAAATTCTTTCATAATTTGATTCAGTCTAGGAGAAATATGAACAAAATCGTTTTGTACAAACTCCAAATGACAAGATCATAAGAGTTGGCTATACTATAGTTAAAGGATATGACTTTTAATCACTTTAAAGAATTACTAATTTCAAATAAAGAGGTTAATACTTTATCTAACAAGTTCAAAGGTTGCTTAACCCATTCCATCTCATAGGAAAAAAGTGAAGTAATCATGACTCATCAAGTAAACAACTTGAGAAGAAATTAAAAAAACCCTCTTCAAAAAAATTCTTAATATTGTCTCTAATTATAGTGGTTTCAATGTTAGATTCTTTTTAACGATAAGAGATATATCAGGCTATTGAAATTCTTTAGAAGTGAGAATCTTTTAAAGGAGCTTGTTGATAGGTTTGAACAGAAAAACCTCTTTACTGAAAGTTTACATATCATAACTTATAGTTTAAAAGATATAATTCCCACGAGGAATGTATAGCCAACTAAAAATTCCTGTAAAATTTTCTTAAGGTAATCAATAAGATGATTAATTAAAATAAAAATACTTAATAAATAAACTATGAACCAAGCAGCAGTAAAATTGATTGATCAATGATAAAAACTAGGAATTTCTTCTATCCTTATTTGTTTTCACCTACCCTCTTGGTTTAATCGTACTTGATCATAGATGTCCTATAGTTATAATTACCCTCTCTTAAGATCTAATCAAGCAATCCTAATTAAAATATGTAGAAATTGAGTTATGATATATCATTTTGTCAAAACTCTTTCTAACTATGAAATTGGATTTCAAGCAATCCTATAAATAACTAATAAATAATTAAGATCTCTCTTGAATTGCCTATTAATTTGATGTTTATAGGTCTATTAAGGTAATAGTTCTAGCTATATAATACAACCTAAGTGAATCAATTTACCCTTTCGATTCAAACTGATTATAAATCACAAGTATATTTATTAAATTAAGAATGTAAGTTCAACAAATAATTCAAAAGAAATTCCTAAAAAGGAATTTAACAATCCATTTATGTAACTACATATCTAAATTTAATCATCGTGAAAATCTAGCAATAATAAGGATATAAAAAAATAGTGTAGAATGAAATCTGGAAGTCTTATCTTGTTTGCCTTGAGCCGGAAAATCTGCAGCCTTATTCTTGAGAGTTCTGCTTTGATCTCCTCTTTAATTATGATTATGCAGCCGTCAAGTGGTTTTTTAAGCTTCTTTATATACTATTGTGTCTTTTAGGGTTTTGTCTAGGGTTTTTCACGTGTATATCTTCCAAAAATAGCCCCAAAGCATCAAAATTATGAAAAAAAATTTGCATACCTAAAGACATCATGTAAGAAGCATAAACGATTATGCATGAGTCTGTCTAAACTCAGTGGCATAATTGTGAAAAGAGTTACAAGATGGTGCTAAAGGCTTCCAGCCTTCTGCTCCCTTTTTGCACTATTGTGTATAGGACTACACTATTGTGCCAGATTTGATTCTTCAACTTTTTCTTCATCTTTTCTTCACTTTTTCCTATCTCCACTCATCACCAAACATGTCAAACAATCCTTGAAATATATAATTAAAGGTAGACTAGGTAATACAGCTACTCTAAAAATTCCCTATATGGATCCTATCTATATGTTATGTGAAACTTGTATCGAGAATATGGAGCACCTACACTTCAAATATAGTTTCTCCGATATACTTCTGAATTAGATATTCACCCTTTTTAATCTTCACTATAGTTAATCATGATGGAAAAATACCATTATTTGGGATGTTAATATCATTTTTTCTATAAAAGGTGACCTAAACATGTTCAAACTCACTTTTTATGTATTAGTGTATATATTCTAGCTAAAAAGGAGATAGAGGATCTTCAGAGGTATCCAACTAGTGTTGAGGTCATCAGTCAAGGTTCATTTGAAAGATAAGAGAAGCTAGAATTGTTAGAGGCTTGGTTGCAACAATGAGCTCTTGCTTGATTAATTTATGGAACTTGGAATAGGTGCACAATGAACTCAACTATTCTTTCTACTTATATTTAAAG
The DNA here is from genome assembly GCA_025594535.1 of Erythroxylum domingense. Classification (NCBI taxonomy): domain Eukaryota; kingdom Viridiplantae; phylum Streptophyta; class Magnoliopsida; order Malpighiales; family Erythroxylaceae; genus Erythroxylum; species Erythroxylum domingense. The sequence continues at coordinate 3,392 of JANQBM010006333.1, read as the reverse complement.
GAATATATTATACCTTTATATTAACATGTAGTTAATGGAAGTTAATTTACAACCTTTTTCCTTATTTTCCTAGCATCACTACTGTTGCTTTTGTTTCCTTGATTGTTTTATTGTATTTTGATACTCCTTGGGAGTTAGTTTTCAATCAATGTTACTTTATTTTCTAAAAAAATGCATTAGAAAGAAATAAAATAGAAAATGTCTTATATTTGATTTGTTCTTTTTTGTCTTAAAAATGACTAGTATATGATTCTCTAGGGTGTTTCTCTCTTCTTTAGTGGCTAACCCTAAGTTTAAAATGAAAGAATATGAAAAAAAATCCCAAATTTGGTTTTTCTATTTATATTTATAATCTACCCCATTTGGAACACATCGTTGTGTCTATTTTTTGTTGAATTTTGCTTGTATTCATACTTTGATTTTAGTTAGTTTTTAATCCAAATTTGTGGTGAATTGAGTGAGAATGGTGTGAATACTACATGGATGTTAATTGGATTGTATTGTAATTGGTGCATTGGAAATCAGAGGAATTTTGCATGAAATTGAGTGGGGCACGTTAATTGCAACTCACAAATTAAGGTCACACATATGACTTGTTACATGGTCATACCCATGACCACGTAAGTCATGAGTTTACAACCATGGTCACGTCTATGACTATGTGAATCACGGGTGTGTAGCCATGTTCACACCCATCACCCGTGACCACCTCATGCACTCCGGTAACCTTTTTTTCTTTAATTTATCAAATTGTTATGTGTCATGTGTAAAAGGGGCAGCTCAAAAACCTAGACCGACAAATAGAAAGAGTAAGGGAGGTCACAACACACTACACTCAACTCTACATTCCATCATTCTACACACAGAGACTTATTGGGGAAGAGAAGAGATTGAGAGAAAGAAGGGAAGATAAGAGAGAAACAAAGAGAGTCAGTGAAGAAGAGAGAAAGCTCTTGACCATCTGGTGAGAACAAGCTGAAGCAAAAGGCGAGAGCTAATATAGGAGGCTTGAGAGGGGCAAAAGACCTCCACATCTCACTCACTTGATCCCTGTTTGCTTACTCTGTTATTCATCTATTGCATTGCCTCTTGTTATTCACTAAATTGTTACTTTTCTAGCTTAGTCGATTGTTACTTGTTTTCTTTTCATAGTTCATCTAGTTATTTACTTGGTTTATTACTTAAATATTTTACTTATACTAATGAGGATGGGATTGCAGTGTTTAATGGTGATGAATCTTGTGATATCCATGATGGACTGATTTCTTTTTCTTAAGAATTAATGTAGCTATTTTAGTCGACTATGTATGATTGAGTTATGGTTTTGTTTTCTTATTTATTGTTGTAGTTTCTTAGCTGAATGGATTTAATGACATGACCAAACCTTGCATCATTTTATTATTAAATAAAGGATCGAGAGAAGAAGTTTAATACGAAATGAGAAACTATGGACTCTTAGGTTAAGAACTAGAAATATATTATTTAAGTGATAATTAGTAGTTAGGTTTCCATAATTAATTCAGATGATAACTTGATGAAAACGAAAGTTAGATTAGTTCATTATTTGAGTTTATTTAGAACCTAACTGTTAATTTTAGTAAGACCGCTTTCTAATCATTTTCCCTTAATAATGCATAGGAGATTAAATTAGTGAAATTAATTCTTAAGTGTCTTCCATTTTGATTAATTTATTTGTCTTTGGTTCCAGTTGATTTTGTTTACTTTCCAATCTATTTTGTGATTTTCTTTAAAGTCTTCACTCAACAAATAGGGATAGAATGTTTAGGATTGCATCTTCTTTTAATTTTGCTTTTGTTTAAGGTTAATTTAAATGGACCAATTTCACCTATATGGGAGACGACCTTGGGTAATCACTACAATTATCTCATATACTTATGAGTAGGATAGTTTAGGTTTTTTTATAAATTTTTGGGCAATAACAAATACGTGTTCCAAGTTGTGGATCTTTTTCCCCCTCAAAATACTTAAAACTAGAAAGTTATATTCTATCTCTTAACCTTCAAAGCGATATAAATTATCTCAATGAAAGTTTGGAATAGAAATATGACCAATTAATAAAGAATTGTTAGAGTTATCTTACAAATCTTTCTAGAGAGGGATATAAGCTTTAGCAAATGTATGTTCTAGACTGTGGATCGTTTTTCGTATTTTTTTATAATATAGTCATGGGAAAAGACATGAGTGTGTCTTAGGCCATTGTGCTCTTTATAAATTCTCTTCACCATACTTTCTCGCTCCAGTCATGTTCTAGTTCGTGTCTTTATCCTTATATAGTCAAGAAGATCAAAGACAAGCATACAATCATATACTAAGATGAATTTAGTCCAAAATTGAGATTTCTTCCTTGTAAAAATTTTTAATTATTCACAAAATGCATCCTAAGGCAACCTCTTTAACAATTACATAAAACACAATAGAAATCATTAAAACTAAGGTAATTTATAATGAAAACATAATAAAATAATAAGGAAATTGTGTGCATTTTTATGCGCATCAAAGAAGGCATATGCTTGAATGCTTATATGTTTATCCTTTTATATAGGTTCAAAATAATAATTGAATGCCTACATTGAATCTTAGGGCTTCAAAATGGAGGAATACCTAAAGTTTTGTCACAGGGCTTCGAAAGGGAGAAAAAAATGCCTAAATTTAGGTATTAGGAACTAAAATTAAGATAAAGTGCATAGATTTGAGTCTTAAGCATTAAAATAAAGATAAAATTCGTAGAATTTTTTCTTAAGGCTTACAATCAAAATAAAATTCTTTCTTAAAGATTAGAACATAAGCCAAAATACCTAGTGGGAATCTTATGTCTTGGAAAGTAAGATAAAATGCCTAAAATAAATCGTAGAGTTTGGAATTATAATGAAATTGTAAAAGTGGATCTTAGGACCTAGAAAGTGATAGTTATGCATTAGTGTGTATTTTTCCAAGTATTTGACATGTGTTTCCTGTATAATAGGTTATTATTGTTGTGTTTTAGGATTTATTTTGTATTTTTTATTTATTTTGATCTTTATGGTTATTCTTTTATGTTTGATGTTGATTTAGGGTAAGAATTAATCATTTTAATGTATGAATGGAGGGTGGCCACCTTTGAAATTGAGCTAGAGATCAAGAGAGGAGAGCAGAAGTGGAGGATTTATAACACAAGAACCCATGATCATGGGATTCATGCCAATTTCCACGATCATGGGATGCCTAGCTCGAAGATACACGCGGTTTTGATTTACTTTTAGGTTTTTACGACTATATAAAGACATAAACCTGTTGGATCGGAGCAAGAAAGCATGTTATATTTGGAGAAACGGTAGATTTCAAAACTTTTAAGAAATCATTTTTCCAGTGGAAGCAACAAATCCAAATCATCA
>JANQBM010006274.1:0-12796 GCA_025594535.1 Erythroxylum domingense | reverse complement strand
ATTGAATTTAGGTATTGGGAACAATCATTGAAACGGAGGTGATCTAGACTTTGATTCTAGGTTGTTGCCGTATCAAAAGTAAAGGAAAGATAAAGCAAATCTGATGATTTTTTTTAATGATGGGTTGCCTCCCATTCAACACTTTTGTTTAATGTCGTTGGCTTGACGTAACTCTTATAACTCCTCATAGATAGGCTCGGCAAAGTCATCTCCTGCACATGAGATTGAAAACCTTTATAAAAAGGTTTTAACTTATGGCCATTAACTATGAACCTCTTGTGTGTATTTATGTCCTTGATTTCAACTGCACCATAAAATATGGGCAATAATAAAAGGTCTAATCCAATGAGATCGAAGCTTATCTGGGTAGAGGCCAAGACATGATTGGTAGAGAAGAACTTTCTGACCCTCATGAAACTCTTTCCTATTATTCATTTTGTCATGGATTGCCTTCGACTTTTCCTTATAAATCCTCATGTTCTCATAGGCATCATTCCTTAACTTCTCCAACTCTTGCAATTGCAACTTCCTAAAATTTCCAACCACGTTCAGAAACCACATGCCCCAAAACAATCCCTTATTCTACCATAAAGTGACACTTTTCATAGTTCAAAACAAGGTTAGTATCTATGCATCTTTTCAAGATCGGAGAAAAAATTCCTAAACAATGATCAAAGGAATTACTATAGACAGTAAAATCATCCATAAAAAATTCAATGATCCTCTCAAAATAATCAAAAAATATGCTCATCATGCATCTTTGAAAAGTAGCAGGTGCATTGCAGAAACCAAAAGGCATTCTCCAATAAGCATATATACCAAATGGACAAGTAAAGGTAGTATTTTCTTAATCCTCAAGGGCAATAAAAATTTGATTATAACCACTATAGCCATCAAGGAAGCAATAGAAAGACTTACTTGCAAGGCGTTCAAGCATTTGGTCCATGAAGGGCAAAGGAAAATGGTCCTTCTTTGTTGCTAAGTTCAGCTTCCAATGATCAATACACATTCGCCAACCACTTTGCACACATGTGGGAACCAATTCATTTTTAGCATTCTTCACTACAGTAATGCTTGTCTTTTTAGGAACCACATAGATAGGACTCACCCACTTGCTATCAGAAATAGGGTATATGACACTTGCATCCAAGAGCTTTAAAATTTTGGCCTTCACCACCTCCATCATGGGTGGATTAAGTCATCTTTGCATCTCCCTTGAAGGCTTGGAGTTATCCTCTAAAAGTATGCGATGCATACATATAGAAGGACTAATTCCCTTAATGTCAGCTAAAGTCCATCCAATGGCAGTCTTGTGGTCCTTTAAGACTCGCAACAATCTCTCCTCCTGTGCATCTGTTAGATTCTTTGCAATAATCACTGGAAGAGTATCATTAGATCCAAGAAAAGCATATTTCAAATGATCAGGCAAAGTTTTCAATTCTAACTCAGGAGCATGCAACACAAAAGGTAAGATTTTCTTGTGGGAAAGAGGTAAATCAAACAACACATCTAGTTTTGGCACCCTATAAGTAGACTGCAATGCCATAATAGCATCAATCACATGAGGTTCAAAAATTATGGCACCATTGGCGCTAGCATCATAAGATGAAAAGAAAGAACACATGAGAGTTAAATTCACGTCATCATCTCCACCAAAAGCAGAAAACTCATCCACCAACATGTTAGTGATATCCAAGTTATGTAATTCTTGCACATCATCATTATATTTCATTGCCTCATTAAAATTAAACAAGACATGCTCATCATCAATGCTCATAGATAAAGTGCAATCATCACAGTTAATCACAGTCTTGGCAGTCCTAAAAATGGTCTCCCTAACAAGTGAGGTGAACGTGTGTGAGGGTGATCATCACAGGTCTCAATGATATAGAAATCACAAGGAAAAACCAAACTACCAACTTTTACTAACACATCCTCCAATAAAACCAATGGATATGCAAAAGACCTATCAGCAAGTTGAATGATAACAGAGGTGCTTTTCAAAGAACCAACACTAAGAGAATCAAAAATGAATTTCGGCATCACACTAATTGAAGCTCCTAAATCACACATAGCCTTATCAAAGCATATATTTCCAATTACACATGGTATAGAAAACGCATCTGGGTTTCCTTGCGTAATAGGTAATTTCTTTTGGAGAATAGCACTTACATTCTCTCCTAAGCCAACTATGTTGCCATTTTTTACCTTGTTGGCTCTCTTGGTAGTGCCCATCTCCTTCAGAAATTTGGCATACTTGGGCACATGTCTTATTGCCTCCAGCAAAGGCATATTAATTTTCACCTTTTAAAACAACTCCAAGATCTCTTTCTCCTTATCCTACTTTTTCCTGTTAGAACTTAAGGGGAAAGGTGGGGCTAGCTTAAAATTGGAATCCACAAAGTTAGGAGATACCTTAGATGATGAATAAGGTTGCTTGGGCTAAGAGGAAGGTTCGGCACCCTTTAAATCAAAGGATGGTGTCACCGATTCTCGGGTGATATTTTCAACCTCCAACTCATCTTCCTCACCCAAATCGGTCATATTATCTCCAGTCTCCTTACCACTCCTTAGCTTCACTGCGAAAGCACTTTCCTTGCTTGGTACCCCTTGGGACGGCAATTTAACTGAATTTTGCACCTCCTTCTTGCCAAGGTTTGATGCTAACTGCCCCACTTGCCTTTCAAGGCTTTGGATGCCATACCTTGTCTCTTGCTAAAAAGATTTATAGTCCTGTTGAAAAGATATGAAATTTTTCTGCATGGACAAAGTTTTCGATGCCATAGTTTTCATCATATCGATAACTTTATTCAAAGAAGCGTTAGATGAAGAAGAAGTGTTAGAAGGTGGCGGCATGGGTCTGGGAATATTCAGTTGAAGTTGAAAACCAGGGCAATTGGGTGCTCTTGCTCCATTTTGCATGGGTGGTTGCTGAGGATTCCCATAGCAAAGGTTTGGGTGATCTCTCCATCCCAAATTGTAATTCTGAGAGTAGGGATCATATTTTCTCTATGGGTTAGCATTAAAAATACTACCAACTGCATTCACATGGTCATTAGCATCATCTTGCATAGTAGGACATGTATTAGCATTATGACCATGCATGGAACATATAAAACAAATAATAGCTTGCATATCACCACTCATAAAAGATCGCATCATAGAAGTAAGCTCATTAACCTTGTTTTCTAATTTAGAAACAATTACTTCATTCACTAGTTTGTGATCAACTTGGGTGCCAAATTGCTTAGAATTTACAGCCATATCAGAGATCAAGTGTCAAGCTGTCTCAAGTGTTTTGGTCACCAACGCCCCACCACTAGCTACATCAACAATACTCCTATCCTGGGGTGTTAACCCCTCATAGAAATATTGAACAAGTAACTAGTCAGAAATTTGGTGGTGGGGACATTAGTTGCAGAGCTTCTCGAACCTTTCCCAATACTCAGACAATGATTCACCATGAGCGTGTCTTATCCCACATATCTCCTTCCTTATGTTGGCAGCTCTTGAAGCTGGAAATTACTTCTTCAAGAAAATTCTCTTAAGATCATTCCATGTCCTAATTGAGCCAGATGGGATTGAGAACAGCCACTTCTCAGCCCCCCCTTTAAAGAGAAAGGAAACGCCTTCAGCTTGACATGCTCCTCCTCCACACCATTTGGCTTCATTCCATTGCAGATCATGTGGAACTTCTTAATATGAGCATGTGGATCTTCCCCTGCAAGACCTTTAAAACAACGAAGCAAATGGATAAAACCAGGTTTAAGCTCAAAGTTAGCATTCTCAACATTAATGCAAAGAGGGTGGTTCTCCAAATTAGGAGCGACAAGCTCCTTTAAAGTCCTTGGTTGTGCAACTGCCATGTCTTCTTAGTAGTGGTACGTGTAAGTGATGTTGGGAATAGGAGATGAAGATGAACCAGAAGCGTTGGGGTCCTCGTCGACACCGAACGGTGATGAATTGGCAGGTTGTGCACGTGTAAAAGATAACTTCTCCTCAAAGTTGGATTGGAAGAGTGGGTTGAAGGTTTAGCGCTGCTCAAGGATGATGGAATCGTGCAATGGTATTTGAACAAGTGTTTGGTTAGAATTGATCAAAAATTAGGTATAGAACTGGTCTAACTCGGCTTGTTCTTGATATGAGAGTTGTTCACCAGATGATTGGGACATACAACCTTCAAAACAAAAGGTTAAACGTGCCAAATCACAAAAAGAAAGAAAAATAACATGCTAGCTATAAAAGAAAGCTAAAACTCAAGATTTTGATCCCCGACAACGATGCCAAAAATTTGATAGGTTGTCGTTAGCCTCCAAATTTAATCCTCTACTTAAATTAATATGTAGTATAGATGAGTAAGGGTATCATCCCATAGAGATCAAGACACAAGGAAGAAATCTAACTTTTAATCAAAGGTAAGCATGTATATGCTAGGGGAAAATAAAAATAAAATGCAAATTATATCTAAGATGAACAAATGCAATATTTTATTCCTAAGATGCTAGATGCATGTGGGCAAATTATGGGGGGTTTGTTTACGTCAAATCAACAAGAAAAGAAAGAAGAATTGTGAATTAAAAACATAAATTTTTTTAGAAAATGCCGAAATATTTTTTTAAGAAGAAAATTTTCAAGAAAAGTTTGATAAAAATTTAGATTAATTAAAGATCAATAGCAAAGGTGTTTAATAATTCCCTAGATTGATTTTAATCATTGAAACCAAAGATTTTTCTAGCCAATTTATGATCAAATTTCAGGTTCACCATATAATAGTCTTTGCATCCAAAACTAACATGTAATGCAAAACCTTTTCATGCAAGCATCAATTCAAAACTAACATGAACAACACAAACATGTAAGCATTAAGATTAGATGGCTTTGATCGAACCTAAAATTATTCAAAGATGACTAACATACATTAAATAATTATATGCTCAAGAACTAATCCATTAAAATTCTACATATACTTTCAAACTTTAATAGATTAATGCCACTTATTTAATTAAAGTGATGACTAACACCTAATTCAATTAATTGGCAAACAAATCACACAAGATAAATTGAATTCTAGACTTCAAAAATATCCAACATAATTCAACTTTCAAGCAGTCCATGAGCACAAATATTCAACCATAAAATAGCAAGATTTAAGCACAAAATCTCATAAAATCAACCAATAAGAATTAGCTACCAACCTCCACAATTCAAAAGAAAACTTATTTCATCATTAAAATTAAAACAAAGTAAAAAATGTGGTTTAAAACCATGGTGCAAGTTTCAGCTATAGAGAAGAAGAAGAAGAAGAAGAAAAGAAAACTTGGGTTTTTACCTAAAATAGATGAGAAAAAGGAAAATGTGGCTTATGCCCATAAGAAAACAAAAGATAGCCCTTATTCTATTCTAACGGATCCTATTTATACTAGCTAGATGAGGTCTGGTCTCTCCTAATTAACAGACTTGGAGTAGGACAAGTATTTATTAGGTGTGTTGTGTAAGATTCTTTGCATGCATACGTTACTGCACTTCAGACTTTGATTTAGGCCTATTTTGGGCTTTTTAGTGGGCTGAGCTACTCTTGGACTTCTTTTGGGTTTGCTCTACATCGAGTTGGGTCTCTTTTCAAGTCATCTATTGACTAGTTCGTCACCACAATCCATCCAAAATTGGCCCCAAACTTTGATCATTCTCGGATTGATTATGTTGGCTGATTTCTAGACCAACTTTGACTAACCATAAAAATAAAAATAGAACTTGGATGGTTCAAAATTGGTCACCAGAAAGATCATTGAGTCAGTTTCAATTTGACCCTTGGATCACAGAAATCCAATAGTTGGATCTCAGATATTAATTTTTTGAATCACAAGAGGTCATACTAAACATCTCCAACTTTACAGCAGATTTCAAAAATTTACAGCTCTCAAATGACAGCTCTACAAATTCTGAAACTTAAGTGGAAAACTTCTTCAATGAGTCAATATTATGCTTACCAAATCTTAGAATTTTCTAATGCACCAATCCTGAGATAAAAATTCCCTAAGGTCCAAAGGTCAAATATGCTAGAAACTGAAAAATAGTGTTAATTTCAACCTATTAAGGATCATATACATTTAGTTACCCTATAATTACATAATGTTGATCATACTACTATTAAATTAACTATCATAACAAATTTTGGTTGATTTCAATTCATGACAGTTTAAGACAGAACTCTTGCTTGGTATCATGACATCTACAATAACATTATATACCATCTGCTGATGTAAGCCTTGTGGCAAGAATATAGTTATCAGGATACCGTGCCACTAAATGTCAAGTTCACCATGTTGGAAAAGAATATAGTTATCAGGATACCATGCCACTAAATGTCAAGTTCACCATGTTGGAGGGTATGTTATCTGTTTGTTTCATTGGCAATTTGTGTTGTACTAGGCTTGGTTTTCAATTCATGTTATACCATGACAGTGATGGAGAATGAAAAGCTAGTGGTGGATGAAGTTACATATATAGGTTGTTTTGACATCCATCATCTTGCTTGACACAACCATGAAATCCAATTTGTAGCCCCTCATAGTCAATGTCAGTCATGTTTGATAACACTATAATTCTAACAGTATATCTATTGAGAAGCCTAATGTGGGTAATTAATGGAATTATAATGATAAATACAATTTAATGAATATAGGATACATTGTTTGGTATGTAATAATAGTGTGCGCCTACAAATAAATGAAATAGGACTTACCATGTATGAATTGGGTGATTGAACGTTGAAATTTAATAGTTGTGTGACATATAACTGATGCACATTTATGGTTATATGGATGTGGTGAGCTAGTTGATCTATGCAAACCATTTCATAGGTTTGCTATTATAGGCTTGTCATATTAGTCATGCCTGTTATGGTACATGACATAAACTTAGCATGTTATGATATACCATACAATGAGTATGAAGTCCTATTTCATTTATGTTAATGGTTTTCTTCTTACGCATGACATTAGTGCATGGTATTGCAAATATTTGTAAAGCAACTCTATGTGACATATCATGTATTGGCTAATAAATAATGTTGCTTAGTATTTATTAGCCAAATCTATTCACTTGAGAGACAGTGATAGCATTCACTATCACTATTTCTCAAGTGAATAGATTTGGATAAAACATTAGTGATATTGTTAACACATGAGGGCACTTTATTACATGGCAAAAAAGGTTGACTTAAGAGATGAGAGATTTGGCTAATGGTAACCACCTCCATCAGTGATCCATCAAGATTATGGCCTGTTTTCATGTTTATACTGTGATATAAACATTTAAGATTCTAGTTTGGTAATAGGGGATAACATCTAAACGTTGATAGGTAAAGAGGTAGTAAAACCTTATGAGTTAAAAGTAATGGTAACTACATTAGTGTTACATGTGGTGATTGTCTATGCTTGGTAAGGTGTCGTTATGACTCCAAATTAAACCCTAAAAGCTAACACAGTAGTATGGGCAAGTAGAGAATCGTTCCCACAGAGAACTATAAAATATGTAACTAACTCACATCTAGCAAGCAATGTCATTATTCAATTCTCAATTAAAATGCAAAAATCTACCAAATTCAAGAAAGAAAAGGCACAGATGTGAAATTAGACACTAAACTAATAATTAAATATGCACACACTTAAGACTACTATTAAGAAGACCTAAACACACACCAATTAACTAGAAAGAACTAATATGCAAAGCACACACTAATAATCAAAACTAACAAAAGCTGAAAAAGGGGGTGAGAAGAGAAAACACACTCACACTCATTGTTTTGGGGGTTCTTATATGTATATGAAATTAACTTGAAACAACTAAATAAACTAAATAACTAATGCTAATAAAGTTCTAATTCGAATGAAAACAAGTGAAAAATTCGAAAGCAATTATTAAGAGAAATTTAATGGTTAAAACTTCCAATTGCAAAAGTGTTCACTAAGACCATCAATTTATTCCAATCATTAAGATTCAATAGATTAATCACGTGTTAGGTGCATGTGTTCATGGATCCACCTAATTAACTTGTCCCTCGAAGCGCAAGCAAACAAATCCTTTTTGCAAGAAAGAGATTTAAAACAAGCATGCAATCTAACAATCAAGCAAAAGCATAAGAGCAGGAACATAAACACATGAACAACTCACAAAACATAAGATTATGAAGTTCAAACTCTCATGGAATTAAAAGTTCAAAGTTACTTTTACAATTGAAACAGAATTATTAGCCTTGCATGTCTTGAAAATAAAACCTTAATAATTGTTATGTAAAGAAGAAAAGATGAAGAGAATAAAGAACTACTGTTCACATGAATAGTGCCACGTGAACAGTAGCGAATAGTACCTGGGAATAGTAAAAAAAATTGTGTCTTTTGAATAATGAGCTATTAGGTCCTATTTATATTAGTCATGAGAGAGGAAGTCTAGTCCTTGTAGAATACTAACTAAGGAGGAGGAATCCATAAAGGATTTGGAGTTCTTGGAGAATAAGGAGATGAATCCATAAAGGATTTGAACTTCTTGGAGTAGATAAGATCATATTGGTATGGAAGCTTCTAAATGCATCTTCCATGTGGCGGAGAAGCTTGTGTGGATGGCTAGGTGGATGCCAAATAGGATGGAGGGTCCACAAGTGCACATCTAGGCCAATAAATGCTTGCCACGTCATCACACATGGATCACATTCCAAACGCCTTAGAAATTTGCTGCCGTGTTAGAAATTTCGTTGACGAAACTATTTGCGTTGACAAATATCCATTTGCGCTGCTGGAAAAGAATCCTTGTGGAATTAGGATTCCTAGTCAAGGTAGGATTTGTAATCCAAGTTGGACTAGGATTACTCGTCCATCGATGATTGTCACTGCCGAAGTCTCGTTTTGCCACAATTTGCCAAAATAAGAAATCTTAGATGAAGTAAGATTCCTAGTGTAAGTTGGAAACCAAATCCTAGTCGGATTAGGATTCTTGCAACTTTGTCCATTCTTACTCTTTTCAACTTACTCGTTCCAAATATGAACTCCATTTGTGCTAAATAGGCTGCTTTTAGCTCATATTCTTCATTTCAAGTCCAAATGTGCATGAAAAGCACAAAACAAGATAAGTTAGACATTTTAGACACCAAATGAGAATAAAAACTAAGTGTTAAGGTACTAAATAGATAGGAAAATATGAGTGCATCAATTTACATTACCTATGTACCAACCAATAGTGTGATCATGAAAGAAGGTATAGCAATGTAACACTACAGGTTATATGACTGCTTTTGACCCAAGGGTAATATAGCAAACCATCAGTGGACTGTCTTATAAGTTCTAGCTAAATGCTGGTATACACATGTACTAATATAACTGTAAAGCATTACCTAAGCCACATATGGGTATAAGACATATGGCCCATATACAATATGCACATGGTTATTGAATTTTAACCAATAACCAATACATACAAAAGGGCTTAAATTTGTATAAGACATATATATGTCATAATTTTAATACATTATAATCCATACACATTATAATGTATACAATTGTTCATATCTAAGTGGAATTCACTAGAGAACACATTTTTAAAGATTAAAATATAAGTATTCTCTAATTATAAATTACTGATTGAACATTAATATCAATTAGGTGAAAAAAAATCTAATCTTGTTGACTAGGAGACACACCAAAGATCTCCCCAAAAAAATCAATCTCCTACTCTTTCTCAAACCCATTCTTTGCATCATATACATGCACAAAGTCAGCTGGTTCTGCCATTGCCATGAACTGCCCATCAAATAATGTGGTGTATAGTATTATTAGGGAGGATAATCATTGTGACACAACCATGACATATAGGTTAGATACAATAATAATGCATATGTCTTAGGTACCTATATAGGGTACATAATAAGTTTTGTGCCTTTGTCTATAGGGGTAAGACATATTTAGGATGTTATTTCCACCATTGAGGTTGGTGGAGGATAGTGTTATGGTAATTGATGTCATATCAGACTATATATGAGTTATACCAATATAATAATTATAGGTGTACATATTTTAACAACCAAATATATTGATTAGTATTGGTATTAATTTCATTTCCGCACTATATGTAAACCTTATTTATGTTGTTATAATAATACGGCACACCTTGGTGAGTATGGTAATATATAGTGGTACCAATAACATTACAATGTATATCTATTACAGTTTGACATGAAGGTAATTGACTATTTACGGTACACACATACGTTATGGGTTATAGCATATAAATAATGCTATATGTCTATTATACTTTGTGCGTGCTAATTGGGTATGCATATCTAATAGTACTATCACACTACTTTGAGCAATGTACAAATATCTGGATGCAAAATAGTATTGCATCTGGAAACAGGTACACCTAACAATATGGGTACTCATTATGGACTATTGTATTGTAGTATATACATCAACCTATGTTAGTGTTGAGTATTACTCTTGTAATTGTACATAGGTAACCTTCATAACAGTATGTACATTTTATAGTGGTACATGTGTGGAATACAAGGAATGTACACTTTAGTATGGTCAGTATTTTACCTTATTTGGAGAGATAATAACCAAATCTACATTGATATCATAAACTAATTATCCTACCCATATTATAATCACTAGGGAAACATGATTGTTTATACCCTATATAGGTATATAGTGTGTGTAAATGATACATGCTACCACACATGTACCTTCTCACTATACTGCATATTTTATAGGTGTCACCCACCTATGTAATATACCCAAGGTTCTTCAATGTTGCCTGACAAGTATGTTATACAATCTCAAATAATATCATTGGACATTTACACTCTTGTATTGGGTCATGTCGTACATACTATGTGCGTTGTATATGGTAAGGGCTTAAGCAGGCTTGTATGGATTAGTGAGAAGGTAAAATACTGACCATACACTGCATTAATATATCTAACCCACTATAATTATATCTACTATTATGGGGTGGAAATATATGTTGTTATAGGCATATTACTGTATCCACCTGCTATATGGTGATATGTTATGCAATCATAGTGCAGTACCCTAACCCACATTAAATGATGGACATATGCATAAGAACATAGTCTGTGGATAATATGGTGCACTCCAACAACCAATTATCTATTGAGATGCATGATGTGGTATACTAACATATACTGGAATACTCCCCATGTAACTTAGAAGTTAATAGCAGGTATTAATCCCCAATGACAATACATGTATAATACCATCATATCCAAAGTGGTACATGATTGCTGGCATATACAGCTTTAAGATGAAGATAGGTTAACAATGTACTGCTACTAATATTGTGATCATTTAATGTGGTGGATAAGCCATCTTCAAAGATTAGAGCTCTGACATAAGTAATGTGGGGATGACCCACTGTACATGTGGTACCATAGGTCAAAGGTGGTATGCATTCTATAAACACATTGGGTATTAATGATCTTTGACCTATGGTACCACATGTCATCAATTTACACTCACATCACCATATTTATATGTATTAGTAGAAGAGCTTCATCATCTGCATCTCTATTAATATAACCATATGAATAGATATACAGTAATGTGACATATTCCAAGCTCAATAATTACATGATATTTACATCCATATGGTCTCTACCATGTTCCAAAATATAGTTGATATTGTACCATACAATTTATATGTTTTGGATAGACATAGCACCTGTATACTATGTGATTGTAAACTGCCTTAATTAGTATGTGATCAATGGCATAAATCTTATACAGCATAAATGGACATATCAACATGTATTGCTATAATTATATCTATAGAATTGAATATCTAATTATGTTCATATAACTGCCTTAAGGGCTGTTAGACTGGCAGGAAAGATGCCACCCAATCTTTTTGAGATATGGTGACTTATGAGCTTCATTCTCCTAATTATAACCAAAGAATTACATTTATGGCATGGTAACCACAAAAACCCCAGCCTGAAAATGGGGTACTAATATGGTACTATATTCACATCTATGTTTAAGGAGTGCTATAATTAAATACATACCTAGTGGGTACCTAATTATAAGTGATTGACCTCTATATTAGGTGCTCATCTAGGACCAAATACCCATAGATATGTGATATACCTGGTAGGTATTGTAGGCTATCTAACCACAAGTTACCATATATCTGCCCTTTGAATTAATGGTAGATATAGCTCAATGGGTTATACCAACTTGGTGTAATGCAATTTACAATATGCATAGGCCACACATCATATTATCTATATTGGATATCACTACAAATGGTTAGTATATTCCTATGCCTACATGTGCACACTAAGCCATAATTACATGCACCCTATATATTGGCACCACTAGAAATGTACAATATTCTAACTATTTGGCATAGTGTCCATTACCATTGGGATCATATGTACGGAGAATAAGACCAAGTATCAACTAACATGTATCCTATAAACATTCACCCTATATTTATACACAAATTTCAAGTGTAAATACAGGTATTCTAAATGCATAACCCACTAGTACTATACTTCAAATAATAGTACTAGTGGGCTATGCATTGATATAAAACAGAGTATTATATCAATATGGGCGTATTGTATATGAGACCTAATAAATTTATGTACACTAACTGATGTTTGTAAGGAATTAGTTACATCATTTAGCACTTTTAGGAATGCTAGCCATAACATAATGAACCATAATACAGTACAAGATTAGGGTAGCCACCTTAATCATACAAAACTAAAGTGTTTAGG
>JANQBM010006235.1:0-12801 GCA_025594535.1 Erythroxylum domingense | reverse complement strand
AATGTATAATTATTCCATGGACTTTATCATATACATCTAAACATGTACAAGATAAATAATGCCTTTAAATAATTTGTTACTAAATTACAACCAAAACGATTGGCTGTAAGGCATAAACCAACAATCTGAATATTAATAATGCAATTCAAGAAAAACCTAGAGATATATTCAAGATACAAAATTTACACAACTGAAATTTAAAGCTTAAATAGCTACTTAACCATTTAAAAGTAACTAAGAAACTGAGACAGATATCTAGGTTTTAAACTTGACACTAAGATGAGAGACTATGAGACTTATTTAAGTTTTTAACTTGAGGTTAGAATGGTTATTATAGAGGATTATCTGGTGATTTAATAGTAAATAAGAAGTTTTATAGTGGTTTTTAGGATTTTGTCCAATATAGAAAAGGGGACCTAGAGACATGTTTAAAGATTGGATTAAAAATTAGAAAAAGAGACCCAAAGAAGGATGCAGTTATTTAAGCTACAAACCCAGAGACATGTCTAAAGATTGGATTAAAAATTGGAATAAGAGACCTAAAGAAGGATCTAAGTATTTATCCTACAAACCCATACAGGTATCTAGGTATTTGAATATTCAATAAGATAAGACATAAAAACTATCAATGTTGAAAATCTATCAACAAATCAATAAGACAGGAAAAGTATCCATTTACACAAAATATAAGCATGTTAGTGAAATAAAAGACGTAAATGATCAATACTACATAGCCCCTAGTAAGTCGATGAAGCAAGTAAAGTAAATATGGAAAAATAAAATGTTAACAAGGGATATCCTCTAATAGTTTAACCATTACAAGAAAACAATGCATTAGCAACGAAAAATTATCGACGGACATAATACTGTAGCTAATTACCGACAAAAAATCAATATTCATTAGTAATACTGTCATGAAAATTCCATTTTGCGACAGACAAAATTGGCATCGGTAAAGATAGAGGGAAAACATTCGCACAAATTTTTCGAAGGATTTTAGCAACAAACCTGTCTTAATCGTCGATAAATAGACAAGAACACTTCTCGCAATTAAATAACGTCAGAATTTTACCGAAAAATTTGGTGTCTGTCAGTGAATTTTACGTAGCGTCAATTTTGTACAGACAGTGGTGTATTCCGTCAATGATTTTTTGATGGACTTTACTTTCTGTCGTTAAATTCAAATTAATCATTTTAAAAAATCAAAAACGATGTCGTTTGGTTTAATACCAAATGAAGTCATTTTGGTTCAAGGTTAAAGGATCCTCGAACCTTCCTTCTCCCTTTCTCCTCTGTTTCTTAGTTATTTTTCGTCGCCGTCTGAATCTCACTGTCTGAATCTCGCCGTCTGCGTCTCCTCTCGTTGTCACGCCATCCTCTCCTCGCCATCTGCTTCTCCTCTCATCACCGTCGCCATCTGTCACCATCTGGAGCACTCTCCATCGATTATGTTGATTAGGGTATAAATTTACTGAATTGATTGGGGTATATATGAATTGGTGAATTGATTAGATTAGCTAAATTGGATGTGTTGATTAGGGTATGAATGTGCTTAATCAACATATCATATTTGAGTTTATTGCATTACTTTCTTAATGTAGAAGTGAAGCATGTTAGGGATGGTTTCTTCATCGCTAAAAAGAAATAACTAATGAATTTACTAAAGAGGTTCCATATATTGAATTATAAGGTAGTTGATACACTTAAGCATATGAATGAGAAGTTCCCAATGAAGGATGACATCAAAGTAGCTAGTGAACAACATTAAAAGATTCTACCAAAAGGACTTATCTATTTAACTTATACTAGGTCTAAAATTCCTTATTCAGTGGGTATAGTGTCTAGGCTTATGCACTTTCATTCGAAGCACCATTTTAAAGCTACAAAACGAATATTGTGTTATATAATAAGCACTCTCGATTTGGGAATATAGTACAAGTATATGGTGTATTACTCACTGATTAGATATATGACCCCCATTGATAGTCTTTAATGCACTAAATATGTTGGCCCTAAGTCTCGGTTCCTATTTCGTGATGACTAAGCGCCAAAATTGGGGAAATTTGGAAAATAATAGTAAAAATAAAAATAAATAAAATAAACATAAGGCACGGTTGGGAGAAAAAAATAAATAGCCAAACAAATAAAATAAAGAAGTGAGAATGTCACAGTTGTGCATTTGAAAATCTCAAGGTCGTGACAACAAAGTGTCACGGGTGTGACAGCCAGAAGTCGCGGTCATGCTTATGCACGATTGTGAGCTTCCACCTAAAATGGCATTTGCACGATCGTACAATTCGATGGACAGTGAAGCTTTTGCACGATCGTGCATCCCTACTGTGTATACCCATTTCTAATAACTTTCAATCCCGAAGTCCAAAAATTATAAACTTTATGTCGTTAGAAAGCTAAGAGAATGAGCTAAAACTTTCATGAAGATAATTTTATCTAATTCTGCCTAGATCAAAACAATTTATTCATTGAAGATTCAAAACACAATTGCTTTCTCCTTTTTCTTTCCCTGCTGTCTATATACGCCTTACACAATATCATAAGTCCCTCAACCATACATACAAAAATCCCATTAAAACAATCGACACTTAACAAAGAAAAAAATTTTCTGCATATATTCAAAAGAGAAACTTTGCAATTCTTATTGTCATTTTTTTGACGAAACAAAGATTGTAAATAACTTCAAATTACATATTGGAAACCACATCAGTAGCATAATACAAAAATACAATAATGAAAGCTCATGCTTAATATGCTTCTAAAGTACCAAAAGTTTCTGAATTAACTTAGTTACAAAAAAAATAGAAATTTTTGGAGTCAGCTGAAGTTGGCAAGGTTCAATGATCAGCTTTGTCGATACCTAAAGAGTGGAAAATGATAAGGTGAGCTGCTAAGCTCAGTAGCTAATATGTTTGTGGCCCGTGATAACGAGCCATACATACACTCAAGCATATATGCATTGCATTTTAGTCTTAACAGATTATATTATCCATAATTTCTTAATTCTGAGAATTCACATAGTTAAGAATATAGTATCACACAAATCAGATCATATGTTCATTTAATAATCAAACCATAATACTCAATTATGCTCTATATTCAACAATTCAAGATGCAATGCACAAACATAATGGCTCGAGAGAATCCCATAAAATAGAATGACGAAATTGAAGTTTACACCATGAATAGTATGAGACCACTTTTCGAAGCTCATTTACCACAAGCGGGCAGCTGAGAGAAGGTTTTAGGTTAACGTGCATGTGACGAACAGAATGGTATCTCTCTTACCCACACAAGGAAATTTTCGATCCTTACATATTTCATATCATATTTATATTTTTTTGCTTCTTAAAGTTTTTCTATCTTTCTTCAATACAAAATGCAGTATCTTTCAAAGTAAACATAATATCAAATTCACAGAACATTTTTCCCATATTTACAATGATTCAAGATAAGCAATTTGGCATACGTACAAGCAAATATTTTAGCTCATCAACACAATAACTATAAACATACTACCCACCAATTTACTTATAACTCCAAGATCAAGATTGTTTTTCCTTTTGTTCTTGCCTTCGACTTTCTTGGTTCCCTTAAAACAAACATATTTTCATTCAAATATCATTTACGAATAGAACTTCCATAAAGCTCTAATATCCAAAAATGAGCTTAGACTTAATCTAATCTTAGTTTATCTAAGCTAGAAGAACTAAGATCTAGTTAAAAGTTTATAAAAATCTAAAAAAAGAATCTCAGTTCTATTCTCTCTCCCTTCATTTTTAACACATAATCTATTTCCTCAACTTCCTTTTTCTATCAAAACAAGAAGAATAAATAAAGGTTACCTAAAAACTCAACGGAATATTCTTTTTCCTCTTTTATGCTTCGGTTTCTCCTTCTCTTCTTCTAATTTCTTCTACGTACGATTTCCTCTATCTTCTTTCTTACTATACATGACTCTCTTCTCTTCTTTTCTTATTAGTTTAAGATAAACTTTTTTCTTTCCAAGCTTACCGTTCTATATTTAATCTAATGCCCTCTAACTTCTTAACTTAATTCTAACTCTTCCTTTTAATCCATGCAACCATACGTAATTAATTATATACCTAATTAAAATCCAAACATTGCTAATTTAAAAATTCTAATTTATATTCATACTTGCAAATTTAATAAAATAAATTCTAAGAAAATCCGGGGTCTAACATTTCTCCACCTTAAAGAATTTTGTCCTTGAAATTCTTACCTGAGTCTACAAATAGGTGTGAATACTTCTCCTTTATAGCTTCCAAAGATTCTTATGTAGCTTGCACTCTTGCATAATTCTTCCATAAAACTTTAACCAGCTTCACAGTCTTATTTCTTAAGACCTTTTCCTTTGAATCTAAAATCTCTATTGGTTGTTCTTCATAATTCAAATCCTTCTTTAAGTGAACCTCTGACGGTTGGACTATGTGTGAGGGATCCGATCTATATCATCTCAACATCGATACATGAAAAATATTGTGAATCTTGGATAATTCTAGTGGCAGGGATAACTTATAGGTGAGAGGCCTAATCTTCTCAATAATCTTATAAGGGCCTATGTATCTTAGACTGAATTTACGCTTTTTACCAAATCTTAAGGCTCCTTTCCATTGTGACGCTCTAAGAAATACTTTGTCTCCAACTTCACATTCCATCTCCTTCCTATGTGCGTCTATATATCTCTTCATCCTGTCTTGAGCTGCTTTGAGTCTCTGTTTCACCAAATTAATCTTGTCAATTGTATCTTGTACCAACTCAAGTCCTATAAGTCTTCTTTCACCTTCCTCGTCGCAACAAATAAGAGTTCTACACCTCCTACCATACAAAGCTTCATAAGGTGCCATTTGAATTCCTGAGTGGTAGGAATTACTATAAGCAAACTCAATCAAAGGTAGATGCTCATCCCATGAGTCTTTGAAGTCCATAACACAAGCTCTTAACATTACCTCTAATGTTCTTACTGTTCTTTCTGATTGGCCATCAGTCTATAAATGGAAAGCTATGCTAAAATGCAACTTAGTTCCTAAAGTCTTTTACAAACTTTCCTTAAATTTGAAGGTGAATCTGGGATCTCTATTTAAGACTATAGAACTTGGAATTCTGAGAAGTCTGATTATTTCATCTATATATTTCTTGGCCAATGAAATAAAAGAATATGTCTGTCTAATTGGAAAGAAATGTGCTGATTTGGTTAGCCTATTAACAATAACCCATACTGCGTCATGCTTCCTACTGGTCCTCGGTAATCCCATTAAGAAATCCATTGTAAGCTTCTCCCACTTCCGTTCAGGAATAGACAAGGGCTTAAGCTTACTAGCGGGTGCTTGATGTTATGTTTAACTTGTTGGCACACCAAGCATTTCCCAGTATACTCTGCAACGTCTTTCTTCATTCCTCTCCATAAAAAATGTTCTTTTAAATCTCTATACAATCTTGTACTCCGCAGATACATTGCATATGGAGCATTGTGTGCCTCATTAAGAATTTCATCTTTCAATTCTTGCATATTTGGAATACATAATATGTTGCCTACCACCATCAATCGATCTCCTCTTATTCCCATTTTAGAGAGCTTACCATTTTTAATTTCTTCTCTAAGCTTGGTCAAGTACTCATCTTGTTCATCTAATTCCTTAATCTTCTCGTTCGATACTAGCCTTACTATAAAATCAGTCAATATACTACAAGATTTGACTTGCCTCAACATCACCTTAAGTTTGGCTAATTCCTTCAACAAATGAAGTATATCGTCTTCACATGTGCCATAGTGTATTTCCTACTCAGTGCATCTGCCATTACATTACTGGTAATCTATCATTAAGTAATAATCCTTTAATAATTCTAACTACCTTCTTTGCCTCAAATTTAACTCTTTTTGTCTCATCAAATATTTAAGACTCTTGTGGTCTGTAAATACCTTAGTAGTGACCCCATATAAATAATGTCTCCATATTTTTAATGCAAAGATTGTAGCAGCTAATTCCAATTTATACGTGGGATAATTCATCTTATAGGATTTTAATTGCCTAGAAGCATAGGCAATCACTTTATCTCCTTGCATCAACACACACCCCAATCCTTTCCTCGAGGCATCGCTATATACTATATATTTATCACTACAAAAAGGCAAACTCAAAATTGGTTCAGTTGTAAGCTTAATCTTCAATTCCTTAAAGCTCCTCTCACATTTTCTATCCATACAAACTTCTGACTCTTCCTGTCAATTTGGTGAGTGGGGCCGCTATCATGGAACAGCCTTCTACAAATCGTCTGTAATAACCGACTAATCCCAAGAAACTCCTCACTTCTGCTACATTTTTTGGTGCTTCCTATTTAACGATATCTTCCATTTTCTATGGATCCATATGTACTCCTTTTTCTTAAATTATGTGTCCAATAAACATCACTTCTTTAGCCAAAACTCACATTTACCAAGTTTGGCATACAACTCTTTCTCCTTCAATGTCTTCAAGGCAATCCTTAAATTCTCTTTATGCTCCTTATCACTTTTGGAATAAACCAATATATCATCAATAAAGAATATGATAAATTGATTTAGGAAAGGTTTGAAGACTCTATTCATTAAATCCATAAAGGTTGCAGGGGCATTAGTTAATTCAAAGGGCATAACTAAGAACTTAAAATGCCCATATCGTGTTCTGAAAGCAGTCTTTGACACGTCGGACTCTTTTATTCGCAATTGATAATAACCCGATCTTAAGTCTATCTTGGAGAAGACTTTTGCTCCTTATAGTTGATCAAACAAATCATTTATACGTGGGAGAGGATATCGATTCTTGATAGTGAAATGATTGAGCTTCCTATAGTCCACGCACATCCTCAAGGATCCATCTTTCTTTTTCACAAAAAGAACTAGAGCTCCCCAAGGCGAAAAGCTAGGCCTAACAAAACCTTTCTCTAATAGCTCTTCTAACTGCTCTTTAAGCTCCTTTAATTCTGCCGGAGCCATTCTAAAAGGTGGAATAGATATTGGTGTTATGCTTGGAAGAAGCTCTATGGTGAACTCGATCTCTCTAGGTGGTGGTCTGGAAAGACATCTGGAAATTCCCTTACCATAGGAATATCTTCTAATTTTCTTTCATCTACCTTCATGTCTACCATATATGTCAAGAATGCTTCACATCCTGTCATCATCATCTTCTCTGCTATTAGAGCTTAAATAATTCTAGACGGGCTTGCTTTCTTGATTCCTACAAACACCACCTTTTTACCTTTGTCCAACACTAACTCCACCGTTTTCTATTTGCAATTCAAATTGGCATTATATTTTTCTAAGGTTTCTATGCCCAAAATCACATCCAATCCCTTCATCTCTAATGGCATTAGATCCACTACTAATTTTACCTCACTAATACATATTTCACACTCTCAATAAATATGAATAATAATGACATACTAGTCAATCGAGGTACTAAACATTAAAGGACTATCTAATAAACTCAATTTTCTATCATGCAAAATCATACTTGACGAAATAAATGAGTGGGTAGACCCCGGATAAATCAAAACAAAAATTTCATCATGAAACAATTTAAACATACCAGTAACAACCTCTGGAGCTACTTCTGCTTCCTCCCTGGTCATTGCGAATACTCTAGCAGGTGCTTGTCTCCTCGGTCTTACTGAAGGATTTACTTTTTTGGCTGCACTGGAACTGCCCACTTTAGTTACAGACTCAACTCCCACAGTCTTAATCCTTCTTAAAGCTTACGTCTGAGTTCCCTCTCATCTTGCATATTGTGGACACTTCCCAGTCATATGCTTTTTTTCTCCACACTTAAAATAAGCGCCAATCAGTTTATAGCACTCCCCTTTATGGAATTTGTCACAATGATCACATTTAGGAAATGATGGCCTTTCCCCCTATCCTCTTCCCCTGCCTCCAACAGTCAAGGATTGAATAGAAGTAGTTTTTGTTAGTTTGGGCCTGCTTGTACCACTGTTTCTAACATCAGACTGTGTGGGGAAGGTCCTGGTACTCCTTTCTGGTATTGAAGCACTACCACTACCCCCTTTTCTGAACTGTTATCTTCCTTTCCTCTTTTTTTTCACTGCACTCTTTATGTTTTCTACATTCTCCACCCTTAATGCATCTTCTACCAATTTTTGAAGGTCACAAAAATTTTGCGCCACCACTTTTTCTCTGATCACCAAATGCAATCCTGCTTCAAACCTTCAGCACTGACCCACCTCATTCATCATCAGCTTAGTTGCATATCAAGATAACTTTGAAAATCTACTCTCATATTCACTTACTGTCATCTCCATCTGGGCAAGACTCAGAAACTCCCTCTGTTTCTGCTGGATATACACCTCAGAAAGATATTTCTTTCTGTAAGCTGCTAGGAAGTCCTTTCATGTCAACACTGGTGGTTTTGTCTGATTCCCTGGTACACCTTCCCACTAATGCAGGGCATTTCCCTCTAGTAAGCTTGCAGCATACACAACTTTTACATCATCCTCACAGTCCATCTGTTCCAGTATTCTTTCTGTCTTCCTCAACCAAGTCTCAGCTTCCTCTGGATCAGTTGTTCCATAGAAGTCTACTACGCCATACTTCCTCAGTTTATCAAACTGTTTCCCTTTCTTAGCCTGTGCTAGGGTAGAAGTTGATGGCATCTAGCCCATGGTCTGATCAAAAGCCTAAACAAAGGTTTGGAACATTCAAGGACCAAACAGATTAGTCACGTGATCTTGAGGAAGAGATGACTCGGGTAGTTGTGGTTGAAAGGGCTTGCTATCCTGCCCTACAGTCACCTCAGCAATTGCTGGGGCTCTCAATATTGGATCAAAAAATAAAACATGCATTAATTTATAAGAAATGGTAGATTTCAAAACTTTTTATAAATCAAAATTTCAATAGAAGCAATATATCTAGATCAACATACATAGCCACACATGATATGTTATAAGGAAAAACATTTACATAATCACAAGATGGAAAATATTACTGACTCCTTCACTACAGCTTTAACACCTCGCTATGCTATCCTATCTTTGGCAATGTATCCTCTCCTAGGTGATATATCCTCTTCTTAATATTATATCCTCTTCTTAATATTGTATCCTCAACCAATCCGATCTACCACTTGTTCTTCTTGGACAATTTGGTTAACAAGATCCTTTGGTGGGAAAGGAGAAGAAAATATTAGAGGAGATTTTTCTTAGAAGAAAGTAACCAAAAAATTAAACACTCTTTTGCAATTTTCAGCTCACCATGCAAGATAGGAGAGAGAGTCAAAACAATGCAAGAACCCTCTCAATTTCTATTAATCTCAAAGGAAAGAAGAAATTTGCATCAAATGCGT
The DNA here is from genome assembly GCA_025594535.1 of Erythroxylum domingense. Lineage (NCBI taxonomy): Eukaryota > Viridiplantae > Streptophyta > Magnoliopsida > Malpighiales > Erythroxylaceae > Erythroxylum > Erythroxylum domingense. Next base: position 3,436 of record JANQBM010006235.1, on the reverse strand, counting down.
CACTTCTTTTTTAATCAAACATAAAGAAGCCAAATGTGAAAAGACTATTAACCTAAATGTGACATACCAATTTTGGTTTTTGATGATGAAAGAAGAAAGATGGTCTATCAAATGTACATCTTTCTTCGTTAATCCAGTGAATGCTAATAGGTTACATGTTATCATTAAACGACCACTATTAATCCATTTAATGATAAGGTTATTACTCCATTTAATGATGATAAAGCATGTTAAAAAACATCTTAAATGTAACAAACTAATGTTAAATGTGCAACTGTACATTTAACCATTAAAACCAAAATTCCATCTCCATTTATCTTTAATAACTTTGTTTTGATTTAATTACTCAAATTAAACCAAAGCCTAGCCCATTTTTAAATGTTCATTTGGGCTTCTAATTAACCATTAATTAGTACAAGCCTAACACTCAATCATGGGCTTTAAAACCTCCATTTATATTTCTCTCTTAGCTTGATAACCTTCCTTGAAGCCAAATGAAGAATCTTATTGGACTTAGATAATTCAAGCTCCAATAAGCCTAGAATTAATTTAATCTCATTAGAATTAATTTTAGCTTATTAACTAAATGTCATTCCACTAAAGACAATTAGTTGAACTGTTGAATTACTAAATATTATGAGAACACATGTTTCAATATATCCAATCGCAAACTCTAATATGAACAAATGGTAAAATTACCATCTACACAACAAAGGGTAAAATTACCGTTTTGCCCTTATGTTGGTTTTTCTTTATAGATCTCCCGTTTTACTCTATATGGGGATTAACACGCAAGATCTCATCTTGGTGTCAAGAATTGATGGGTAGCTAGTCCATCAAACTACTGGCACCAGTTTAATCACCAATCTCCATAAAACATCTAGAAGTGATGATATCACTATAAACTCTTTATTTGAATGAATGTTCCTTGATACATGTTTCAATTAATAATTCCAATATGCAGACATTAGATTAATACTTTATAAAAATCCATTCCGATCATATCAAGAATTATAATGAAACATATATGAGTTCACCACTCATCAAGATTTTGGTCCATAATAAACATATGCTTAAGTTGTATGTTTTAAGATTAAAGTAATGATCCACTTTATTCTTTCTAAACATACTTTATTCCAGGTTCATTTAGTAGTGCCATTATCGATAATTAACTACTATCATGATATGAAACTCATCATTCCCTTGAAATAAACTCTTTTACTTACACGAGATAAATCGCAACACTACAGTCTAAACCATAATCAAGCGACCAACTTAATTATTCAACTATGAATCTATTATTTTAGATTCTTATAATATACATGTTTCCTATACATCTCTATGTATATGAATATTACTTATAAAAGAATCTCGGTACCTTATGACTAGATATATAATGCTCATAAAAAACGAAACACTTATGAATATTACTGACAAAAGAATCTCGGTACCTTATGACTAAATATATAATGCTCATAACAAACCAAACACTTTTTTTATTAATAATAAATATTTTCATTACAAAAGTAACTGGAAGAAAATTAAGTTATAAGTAAATACACTTGCTTTCCAGGGCATTATATTTACATAACTCCAACAATCTCCCACTTGCCCTAAACCAAGTTTGACATATCCCTCATTCCCATCCCTGCTAGGTGACCTTTAAAACTCTTTTGAGACAGCGTCTTCGTAAACGGATCAACAAGGTTTTGCTCCATAAGAATCTTTACCACATTCACTTCACCTCGTTGTATTATCTCCCTTATGAGATGATACTTTCGCTCAATGTGTTGGCAGCTTTATGGTTCCAAGGTTCTTTAGAATTAACCATTGCCCCACTATTATTACAATAAAGTGTAATGATCTTTTCTTCCTCAGAAACTACTTCCAAATCATTTAGGAACTTACGGAGCCAGACTGCTTCTTTTACTACTTCACAAGTAGTAACATACTCAACCTCCATAGTTGAATCAGCAACACAAGATTGCTTGATACTCCTCTAGACTATAGCTCTACCTCTTAAAACAAATATAGAACCAGAAGTTGATTTCCTTGAATCAAAATCTGATTGAAAATCGAAATCTTTATATCCCGTTGGAATAAGATTACATCTAGAATAAACAAGCATTAAGTTCTTCGTTCTGCAAAGATACTTCAATATACACTTAACTGCAATTCAATGATTCATTTCTGGATTGGACTGGAATTTACTTACCAATCCCACTGCATAACAGATATCCGGTCTAGTGCAAAGCATAACATACATTAAACTTCCCTCTATTGAAGCATATGGAATGTTATACATGCGTTTGACCTCCTCTTAGGTCTTAGGTGCTTGCTCCTTTGAAATTTTGATTCCATGTCTAATAGGTGTGAAACCCCCTTGGATTTTTGCATGACAAACTTGTTGAGCATGTTCTTAACGTAATTTAGTTGAGACAAGGCTATCAGTTTGTTCTTATGATCCCTTATAAGTTTGATCCCTAGAACATAGGTAGCCTATCATAAATCCTTCATTGAAAATTGTTCATTAAGCTATCACTTAACTGTAGATAACATTCCTACATCATTCCCAATGACCAGAATGTCATTAACATACAGAATTAGAAAAATAAACCTTCCTTCTTGTATCCTTTTATAGACACAAGGCTCATCTAGGTTTTGTATGAATCCATAGGTTTTGATAGACTTATCAAACCTAATATTCCAAGACCTAGATGCTTGCTTAAGTCCATAAATGTTCCTTTGTAATTTACATACCTTAGGCTCATTACCTTGCTCAACAAAACCTTCTGGATGGGCCATATAAATGGTCTCCTCAAGATCCCCATTAAGAAATGCAGTCTTGACATCCATTTACCATATTTCATAATCGAAATAGGCTGCTATGGCTAAAATAATTCTGACGAACTTAAGCAAGGAAACTGGAGAAAAAGTCTCCTTATAGTCTATACCCTCTTTTTGATTATAGCCCTTAGCTACCAATCTAGCTTTAAAGATCTCTACCTTTCCATTTGATCCTTTTTTTCCTTTTATAGATCCATTTACACCCTATAGCTCTGATACTAATTGTTGGATCGAAAAATAAAACATGTATCGATTTGGAAGAAACGGTAGAAAACTTTGGAGGAGATTTTCTCAAACGAAAGTAGCCAAAACTTTGGAGGAGATTTTTCTCAGACGAAAGTAGCCAAAAAATAAGACATTTTCATGCAATTTTTGACTTACCATGCAAGATAGGAGAGAGAGAGTCAAAACAATGCAAAAACCCTCTTAATTTCGGTTAATCTCAAAGGAAAGAAGATATTTGCATCAAATGCATCACTTCTTTTTTTAATCAATCATAAAGAAGCCAAATGTGAAAAGACTATTAACCTAAATGTGACATACCAATTTCGGTTTTTGATGATGAAAGAAGGAAGATGGTCCATCAAAT
>JANQBM010006221.1:0-12801 GCA_025594535.1 Erythroxylum domingense | reverse complement strand
CTTTACAATCAAGTCCAACTTGATTAAATTAACTTTGCTCTCTTCAACCCATTCTATATGTGAGACCCATTAGGTTCATAAATATATTGGCAATGATTATAAATTTTAATTCTGATTCATAATTAGAATTAGATAAATTAAAACTCTATCTTTAGAGTTTTAATTATCTTTAATTCTCCAATTAAACAATTTATAATCATAGATCAAGATTGCCGTTTAGCAACACATCATGACCACCCAAATATTTAAGAATGTCAAAGTGATTTTGACTAACTTTTTTCCTTGTATGATTTTTTTGTATAATTCAATCCTTTCATCAACTAATGTTCTAATTAGATATAGAGCATGGAATTAATGTCTACTTTATTTTGAATCTAATCATAATAGTTCTTTGTCATTAGCTGATGGAGTGTCAAACTAACAAAAATAAATTCCTTCTCTAGAACACTTAAACGAGCAAAACGGTGAATAAGGTTGAACCACAGAGACCAGTGTAGCAATTGTTTATTTGTGCGGAAATAATAAAAGTAAAAAGAATTGATTTAGGAATGATTAATTTTAGAACACGAAATCACGCAGAAGGCAATTAAAAATAAAGACTGAAAATAATATAAAGAAAGACCTAGCCAAGGTACTCCTCCATTCGATATTGTAATCCGATCATAGACTTGATAACATAAATTCAGTTCATTCTTGTGGACAAAGTTATAGCAGACAGTGAACAACACATATTGAGCAATCCATTTGTAATTATTCGATAACCCCGAGTAAAGCTTCGCAGCTTATTACCATAACCAATTAGGCTATTCCTGAGTAGAGCTCCGCAGAATATAATCTATGGCAGCAGTAGACTCTAATAGACCTTTGTCTTAGCCAACAGAATCGGAGAAGCCGCCATATATTTAGACTAAATTACTTAATCTCACTAATTTCTTAATTGAAATTAATTCGCCACTTCGATAGACAGAAATCACGGATTCACTATTCTATTCAGCAATTTACCACCAAGTCAATTAATTAATAGGCCTCATTAATCAACAAACACGGCAATAATAAATTGATTAAAGCGTGGAGATCAAACAAACATTAGAGATAAAACAAAAGCAATCAAATCAAAGGATCGTAGTCTTACGAATTACATTAATCGAACGTTAGATACCTTGTCTAGATGAAAAGTTAGCCACACATGGCAATAGTAAAAGATAATATATTGTTAGAGGAGAGTTGTTCCGTCTCTTTTTCCCACCCGCAAGAGCCGCTGCTGCTGTTCTTCTTTTTTTCCAGCTGATCCTTCTCTATTTTCTAAAAATCAGTCTATTCATAGCTAGGTTTTCTTTCTTTACAATAAACAAAATGGGCCCCAATTAAACATGAAAATAAAGCTCCAATGGGCTACAAAATAACTTGACTTCGTCTAGCATAAGAGGTTGTGTCTTTCGAGCCCAAATCCTAAGGTAATTAATTCAAGATTCGCAGGTAGCAATCTGCCAGCGTCATGGCACCTTCAACATGGTCGTGTTAAAATTCTGTCCAGTTTTAAATTAGCCAAATTCACTCCAAATCGCATCACTTTGGTATTTCATCACCTAGAACATACATAGACATGAATTACCATAGAAACACAAGAAAATCCTCACATAAACCTATCAATAGAACATAAAACACACACAAATAACATTCACAAAATGCAAGTTATCAAAAATCCCCACATTTGAACAATACTTGCCCTCAAGTATTCAATCAACTCAAATTATCAAGGCACTTCAACATCTTATCACAATTCTTTCAACTGCACTTATCACTTCTCAAGTTAATGTATGCAGTCTAGAATTAAACAAACAAACTCATGAAGGTTGATCTCTTAATTAATTAGGAATGTTAACCGCTTCAGAAATGCCCAAGCAAAAAGTAGTAACATCTACACCCTCACAATGTTTCACTCATTCTCTCATGTGAAATTTGGATGTTGGTGTTTCTCTAAAAAATCTAGCACAAACCTACTATTTCCATAGGACTGACATAAGTTCAAATCTCCACCACTAGCTCGGGTTTAAAACCTACGCTAGTCAACTAGGTCTTTTAATGGCTTATAATGGGGCTAGTTGGTTATCAAGAAAATTGAGTTGAGAAGATCAAACTATATACCAAGTAGACACATGCCAACAACTTCAGTTTTAAGTCAACATAAATAAAAAGATTGAACCGTCTAGCTCATTTGACCCATGTATACCATATCATATATCATCATTCGCTTACTTCAATTATAATAACAAAGTTGAACCAAGGCTGCTGAAACTACCTGCCATGCATTTATTCACATAATAATTCCCTCTTTGTTGTTTTTCTTTTCTCATCTTTTTGCTTTTGCTTTTTTTTAGAACTAGTACCAGTAAATGCATTTCAGCCAACCATGATTTTCTCTCCTTTTTATCAACAAAGCACAATTGAGCGAACAATTCAGATATTACCCAAAGTGACTAAACATTGATATATATGATGTATAATTACATATGCTACTTGGTAATTCTTCTCAACTAGGTGCAAAAGTCGGGGCTTGAAAGAAGAAGTCACAGGTTAAAATGGGGGGTTTTTTAATGTTAAAACAAAGAAAAGGTCTAGGCTCAAGGGGGTTGAACTAGGATAAATTTTTTTGGGTTAGATTTTGAAAGAAAATAGATGGCAAGGGGCTGCACAAGCAATGCCTTAACTTCATTCCAGTGAACTAAATGTAGTTTTGAACAGAACTTATGTCAATTTTTAGCAGGGGACAAATGTGTGCGCTCTCTGAAAGAAAAGTAGAGTGTGTGTAAAGTTGCACTCTCTATTCTATGTCTCAAAAATCTCACAGTGTGTTTAGTGTAGATGTATGCCTATTACTTTCTAAAGGGTGCAAGCAACTGAAGCAGTTTGTTTAATTCTAGTACACACACTAACTCGAGTCATGACAAGACAGGATTAAAAAAAGATCAATTAGGCAAAAGTATCTAACAATTCAAGTTTCCTGAACAAAGAAGGTAAGATTTTTTATAAAAACGTGTTTAAAAGTAGTTAAATTCAGTTTTCCAAAATGGGGATTTCCAAAACATTTTTTATGATGCATGTAATAAATGAAAAACAAAAATTATAAAACAGCAAAATCTAGCAAAACAATTGAACAAAAAACATAACACACAAACCAACAATTACGCAAATAAAACAAGCAAAGCTAAACAGTTGAAACTTTCCCCTCCCCACACTTTAGACTAAACATTGTCCTCAATGTTAGCAAATGAAAGACAGGAACAGTAAAAAGTAAAGAGTGAGAGAAAGCTTCTCTAAGTGACGCGCTAAGGTGATGGTAGAAATGGTGGGTCGTCATGACTGCTACATTTGAACCAATGGCAATGTTGTGCTCAATCTTTATGACTTGAGATTGTAACTTATTGAGCAAACTTTCCAAAATGCCTTGTCGATGGTCCAACCGTCCCATTTGTTCCACAAGTACCATGGATGGAGCTCGAGAGGGCCCAACTGTCTCAACATCCGGTGGTGGGATCACAAACTCTTTATCGGCTAATGCATGAGTAACCTGCTTCTTACAAAGAGCACTCACATCCAAGGCTAAGACCTGTGGTCCCGAGGTTAATAGATGATGACAATAAAGATTAAAATCACACAATTTGATAGCAAGCATTGTGATCATAGAGCCCAAAATCAGTGGGTGTGTGCGATGTGCCAAGATGTATAAAATATGTGTTATATAAAAGTAACCCATATTAACTTTCATGTTATTCTGAGCACACCATAAAAGAAAGAGCTCGGCTTTAGAAATCATATGCATATTATTGGCTTTTCCTAAAAAATTGAACACTAGAAAGTGGTGGAAAATCCTATGCGCTGGATCAATCAAAGAATTAGCCTTAGACAAGCTAGGATTATACATTTGTGGATTAGCGGCCAGCACTGAATAAGTCTCTTTCTCATTATACCAGTCAGGATAATCACAAAAGGAATTAATATAGGAATAATGAGAAAGCAGAGAATTGGGTACAAAGCCTAAAAATACATTTCATTCATTTACAGAGAAAGAAAAATGATCCACTAAAATCCTGAATTGAATAGTAGCAGGTGTAGTGATATCACCATCGACAGGCATTTCAAATTTAAAGGAAGTATAAAAATCCCAAACCAGTTCTTTAAAAATCGACAACTGCAAATCCACAAGCACACCCAATCCTAAATTATCTACCAAAGACCTAAACTGAGATTGTAAATTAAAGTAAGTTAAGCAAGATTCGTCCACATACTGACCCGGGCAAATCGTTCTACCCTTAATTTAGTTGAGCAAACGGATATCCGCGTATTCCTCATAGCTAAGATTCTCGTCTTGTCCATGGGTAGTGAGATTGTCTGCTAAATGTGTGGACCACATTTGGACCGAGAACGACGTCGACGCTCCTTGGTGACAATCTCTTCATCATTCTCTGCCTCTGCCACTGTTGCACTAGGTTGGGCGTCCTCCTTATTGGCATTAGGGTGCTCTTCCGCTCCAATGGCATTCTCCTCTTCTTCAATTTCATTGTCGTCACTGGAAGGTGGAGGAGGTGTTGCCGGAATTCGATGTTTGCGAGTGGAGCATCGAGGTGGTATGGATTTTACGGGTTGCTTGTTACCGCCAGTTAGGGAGGTGGCTGTAGGTGGAGGTCAACCACGAAATCTTGGCATGGGATGGGTGTTATGGGTTTTGGGTTTGGTGGTGGGTGTTGGATGGGAGGTTCGGCATGGTGGAGACGGCGTCGAATAGGTGTTGGGCGACATGGTTAGGGTCGCGTCGGAGTGGGCGACAGATTTAGAGGGACGGCGTCGAAGTGGACGTCGGATTTGGAGGGAAGTTAATGGATTTTAGGGTTAAAAGGGTGAAAGATTGTTTTAAAAATGTGGGTGTGGATTTTAATAGAAGAAAATGCCCTCATGGTTTCCCTCCCCACACTTAGTGTAAAACAATGACCAAAAATTACAACTATGCCACCATGTCACCTTGCTTGGATTGCCGCTAGTTGACTCATCTTTAAAATTTTCTGTGTGTATTTGCAGACCATTTACTTGGCCAGCTTCCCTTTTTTTTTCAGTTCATCATGACAATGATTAAACTATACTGTCCTACAAAACAATGAAAATCTCGGGACTAAGTGGTATCCAATAACAGCAAAATGTTGGAACAAATTTCAAAAAGAAATTGTCAAAAAACAAGAAACCTGACAGAATTATGGACAATTAGAAATTAAATTACGAAGAACAAAATGAAAGCAAACCTTGGGTTGCCTTCTAAGAAGCGCGTTTGTTTAATATCGTTAGCCCGACACAGGTCCTATTCAGTTATAGGAACATTCAATCAAAGAGTTAACTTCAACAGAATAGGGCTGAAATCATTCGTAAAATGGCTTCAAATGATGGCCATTCACCTTGAAATTTTTTACTGTTTCCATGCTTTGAATATCCATAGCACCGTAAGGATAGATCTTGATTACGACAAAAGGTCCAATCCATTTAGATCGCAATTTTCCTGCAAAAAGTTTCAAAGTCGAATTAAATAAAAGTACCTTATATCTGACTTTAAACTTCTTCTTGGCAAGCTGTTTGTCGTGAAATGCTTTAGTTTTGGCCTTGTATGTAACAGCGTTGTTGAAAGCCTAGTTCCATAGTTCTTCCAATTCCTGAATCTACAACTTTCTTTGTTGCCCAGCAGCATCAAAATTCATGTTGCACTGCTTCATGACCCAGAATGCTCGGTGCTCCACTTCTACTAACAGATGACAGGCCTTGTCATAAATAAGTCTGTAAGGAGACATATTTAATGGCATTTTATAGGCAGTGCGGTAAGCCCAAAGAGCATCATCCAAGCGCCAGCTCCATCTTTCTTGCTAAAATTCACAGTTTTCTCTAAAATATTCTTTACCTCTCGATTGGACAATTCAGCCAACCCATTGGTTTGAGGGTGGTAGGCTGTGGAGGTCCTGTACACAACTCCATATTTCTTCAGCAAAGCAGCAAACACTCTATTACAGAAATGAGTCCCACGATCACTAATGATTGCTTTCGGAGTGCCGATCTTGACAAAGATATTAGTCTTCACAAAATCGACAACAACCTTAGAGTCATTAGTTCGAGTGGCTTTTTCCTCTACCCATTTTGAAATATAATCGATAACTAACACAATATACTGAAGACCAAATGGCGATGGAAAAGGGCCCATGAAATCAATTCCCCACACATCAAATATTTCACAAACAATAACCGGGGTCTGAGACGTTTCATTTCTTCGACCTATATTGCCAGTCATTTAGCACCTGTCACTTGCTTTGCAAAATGCATAAGAATCTCTAAAAATGTTAGCCCAATAGAAACCAAATTCAAGCACTTTCTTAGCTATCCTATTAGGGCCGAAATGGCCACCACAAGCAGATGCATGACAAAATTGCAATATGGAAGAAATCTCAGATTCAGGTACGCACCTTCGCACAATTTGGTCAGAACACATTTTCCATAAATATGGAACATCCTAAATGTAATACCTGGCATCATTCTTCAATTTATGGCGCTGGGCAGATGTGCTACCATTTGGGTATCCACTCTGGGTGATGAAATTGACCAGATTCGCATACAATGGGATTTGACATGGCCATATAGAAGTCATCGTAAATAAATGTTCATTAGGAAACTCCTCAGTAACGACTAAATCATCTCCAGAGGTGTTATTCCACCTACTCATGTCATCTGCAACCAGGTTTTCCACTTCCTTTTTACCTTTGACCTTAATGTCAAATTCTTGTAGCAGAAGAACCCACTGGATAAGTCTTGGCTTGGCATCATTTTTGCTCATCAAGTACCGAAGAGCAGCATGATCTGAATACACTATCACCTTCGTACTAAGCAAGTATGATCTGAATTTCTCTAGTGCAAAGACCACAGCAAACATCTCTTTCTCAGTGGTTGAATAGTTTTACTGGGCATTATCCAACATCTTTGATGCATAGTAGATCACATGAGTGTCACGGCCTAACATCTACCCAAGAATTGCTCCTACAGCGTAGTTACTAGCATTGCACATGAGCTCGAAAGGGAGGTTCCAATCCTGTGGTTTAATGATAGGCGTAATAACCACCTTTTCCTTCAAAATATCAAACGCCTTTTTGCAGTCTTTATTGAATTCAAACGGCACATCTTTTTGCAGAAGGTTGCTCATTAGATGGGCTATCTTGGAAAAATCTCTAATAAATCGCCTGTTAAAACCTGCATGACCAAGAAAAGAACATATTTTCGGCACATTTGCGAGGTAAGGCAGCGAGCTAATCACATCAATTTTTGATTTATCCACTTCAATGCCCCTAGCCGAAACTATATGTCCTAATATGATGCCTTGATTAACCATGAAATGACACTTTTCATAATTAAGCACAAGATTTTTTTTCAATGCATCTTTTTAACACTTTCTTCAAATTTTCTAAACATGATGTAAAGGAATCTCCGTACACAGTAAAGTTATCCATGAAAACTTCAATAATTTCCTCTACGTAGTTAGAAAAGATACTTACCATATATCTTTGAAATTTCGCCAGAGCGTTGCAAAGACTAAATGGAATGTGTTTGTAAGAGAAAGTGCCAAACGGACAAGTGAATGTCGTCTTTTCCTGATCTTCAGGTGCTACATAAATCTGGTGAAAGCCTGAATAACTGTCTAAACAACAATAATGAGAACGACCTGCAAGTCTCTCATGCATCTGATCAATAAATGGTAAAGATAAATGGTCTTTACAGGTAGCAACATTTAATTTTCTATAATCAATACATACACGCCACCCATTTTGAACTCTAGTGGGTATTAATTCACCTTTTTCATTCTCAACAACAGTAATGCCAGTTTTTTTAGGAACTACCTATGTTGGACTTACCCACTTGCTATCTGAAATATCATAGATCATGTCTGCAGCCAATAATTTCAATATCTCCTTTTTTACAACCTCCATCATTGGTGGATTCAATCGACGCTGAGGTTGCCTGTTGGGTTTGCAATCATCCTCTAATGGGATTCGATGCATGCAAATGGTAGGGCTAATTCCCTTGATGTCGGCAATTGACCATCCAATAACTTCTTTATTCTCCCTGAGGACACGGATAAGCTTCTCTTCCTCTAAACTGCTTAACTGATTGGAGACAATCACAGGTAATATTTCGGCCTCCCCCAAGAAGACATACTTGAGGTGCGTAGGTAATGCTTTGAGCTCCAATGTTGACGGTTGAAGAATAGAGGGGAGTAATTGTTGCCGTCAATCTTCAGTGGCTACTGTAACATGCTAGACACAACGTGTAATGCCTGCAAATCATGTACAACATGGACCATACCTTTCGGAATTACCTATTCAGTCTCGATTTCTGATAGCTTCCCAGGAGTAATGTTAACAATTATCGTAGCCTGCAAAAAATCATCAACACACAACTCGAGAACTTTTTCAATCAAGGGGTTAATATAATCAACAGCAAAAGCTATACAATAATCAACAAGATGCTTAATGGTATTATTAATATTGAATGTAACTTTGACACCATCAAACTCCATAGTTAAAGTTCCCCCATGAACATCAATTTTTGTCTTAGAAGTGCTCAAAAATGGACGTCCTAACAACATCATCCTAGATACAGGTGACCCCTCATCCTCCATTCTCATCCCATAAAAATCTGCAGGAAATACTAGATCATCTACCTGCACTAAAACATTCTTCAACAATCCCTCAGGGAACCTAGTGGTGCGATCAACTAATGTTAAAATCATACCATCTTGCTTCAACGGACCAGCATTCAATGTAATATAAATAGACAATGGCATAAGATTTATAGAAGCCTCTAGATCTAGCATAGCCTGTTCTATACCAATACTGCCAATTTTACAAGGAATGGTAAACATACCTAGGTCCTTTTCCTTTATTGGTAACATGCCATGCAACACTGCTGAGACATTCTCACTCATCACTACACACTGATTACCCCTCATCTTGGTCATGCTAGTAACAAAATCCTTCAGAAATTTGCAGTACCTTGGTGTTTGTCCAAGTAACGTGAGAAGGGAGATGTTGATTTCCACTTTCTAAAAAATCTTTAAAGCCTCCTCATCATTCTGTAATTTCTTCTTCTTGGTTAACCTGTGTCGAAATGGTGGCCTTTCTGGATTATCTATCACAATTTTCTCGATTTTAGCTTTTTTTCTGGCTCGACAATTTCAACATGTTCATGTTAAAGTTTCTGCGATCCTGTAGAACTTTCAATTTCTTTTCCACTACACAAGGTAATGGCACTGATGTTCTGCCTAGGATTGACAATAGGCTGGGAGGGCAATTTTCCTTGATTCTGTGTAGCGGTCAGTTGACTAATTTGCTCCCTCATCTCTTGAAACTTTTTATTAGTCTGAGCTTAAAATTGTGCTGAATCATTCTAAAACTGAACCAAAATCTGCTGTTGTGTATTGGTCATCAATTGAACCGTAGTCAACTGTGACATAAAACCCTCCCAGGTAGAAATTCGATGACCATAGTTAGGCCTCGGATGCTACTGTTGCTGCCGTTGTTGAGGCTGACGCTATTGACTACTCTGACCTTGCTGCCCATTCCTATATCTCAGATTGGGATGATCCCTCCATCCTGGGTTGTAAGTATTCTAATAGGGATCATAATTTCTCTGAGACTAATAATTATCATTGATTGCATTGACATCAACTTCTATAGTATCTTCTTGCAGAGTTGGGCAAGCATCGGTAAAATGGCCCTGAAATCCATAAATATGTAAAATAGGGACTTGTGGTCCCTTAGTTACAGCATTTGCATTGACATTATTAGCATTGGAAGAATTAATAACTTTTCTTTCCAACAATTCAACAATCTTTTCAAGTCTACTTTCGAGTTTAGAACAACTTACGTCATAGACACCGTGAGTGTGTGTCTCTGAACGATACCCAAATTGCTGAAGATTTGCAGTCATTGCAGCAATTAAGCTTCTGGCCTCCTGAGGTGTCTTGTTCACTATGACTCCCCCACTAGCAGCATCAAGAATTTTTCTATCATTCAATAACATCCCATCATAGAAGTACTGAATAAGGAGCTGCTATGTAATTCCATGTTGAGGACAACTTGCACAAAGCCTCTTAAATTTCTCATAATATTCATACATATTTTCTGTATCTCTTTATCTGATGCCATAAATCTCTCTGCACAAACTAGAAGCTCTGGAAGCTGGAAAGTATTTTTCTAAAAATAATGGTGCCATACCAGGCCATGTATCTACCATCCCAGGCGAAAGATAATACAATTAGTCTCTAATTGCGCCCTCTAGAGAAAAAAGGAAAGCACGCAGTTTCAACTAATCCTCTGTTATGCCTCTCAGCTTGAATCCAGAACAAACCACATGAAAATCCTTGAGATGTTTGTTCGGGTCATCAAAAGGTAAGCCATGAAATTTCGACAAAGCCTGATTCAACCCAGCCTTCAACTCAACCCATCATCTGCATCCTGATACTGAATACATAGAGGTTGATCCTCTACTGGTCGTTCAAGCATGTCCCTCAGAGTTGCAGAAGTTCAATTTCTGGCTGGTTGTGTAGGTGGAATAGGTTGCTGATTTGCCATCTCTATTTCTTCAAAATCTTATAATAACTCAGTCTCAAAGGTAGACAAGTTCTCAGTTTGGTCAGGCAAGACTTGCGTAGAAGTAGAAGCTTGTCTTTTGCGTAGTTTAGTAGCTTTCCTAAGTTATTTTGTGGTCTTATCTATCTCCGGATCAAACAATAAATCACCTGCAAAAATACAATGTCGCATGCAAACAACTAGAGAAAAAATGATTAGCATCACAAACAAATGAAAACGTAATCACTGGTCCCCGACAAAGGTGCCAAATTTTGATGGAGTGTCAAACCAGCAAAAATAAGTTCCTACTCTAGAACACTTAAATGAGCAAAGCAGTGAATAGGGTCAAACCATAGAGACCAGTATAGGAATTGTTTATTTATGCGAAAATAATAAAACTAAACAGAATTAATTTAGGAATGATTAATTTTAGAACAAGATATCACGCAGAAGGCAATTAAAAATAAAGACTTAAAACAATATAAAGAAAGACCTAGCCAAGGTACTCCTCCGTTCGATACTGTAATCCGATCATAGACCCGATAACATAAATTCAGTTCATTTTTATGGACAAAATTATAGCAGACAATGAACAACACATATCGCGCAATCCATTCGTAATTATTTGATAACCTCGAGTAAAGCTCCGCAGATTATTTAACCAATTAGACTATTCATGAGTAAAACTTCGTAGAATATAATCTATGGCAGCAGTAGACTCTAATGGACCTTTGTCTTAGCCAACAGAATCGGAGAAGCCGCAATCTATTTAGACTAAATTATTTAATCTCACTAATTTCTTAATTGAAATTAATTCGCTACTTCGATAGACAGAAATCACGAATTCACTAATCTATTCCACAATTTATCACCAAGTCAATTAATTAATAGGCCTCAATAATCAACAAACACGGAAATAATAAATCGATTAAAGTATGGAGATCAAACAAACATCAGAGATAAACAAAAGCAATTAAATCAAAGGAGTCTCATGAATTACATTAATCAAACGTTAGATACCTTGTCTAGATGAAAAGTTAGCCACGCATACCAATAGTAAAAGACAATATATTGTTAGAGGATAGTCGTTCTGTCTCTTTTTCCCACCCACAAGAGCTGATGCTGCTATTCTTTTTTTTTTCCAGCTGATCCTTCTCTATTTTCTAAAAATCAGTCTATTCATAGTCTAGTTTTTCTTTCTTTACAATAAACAAAATAGGCCCCAATTAAACATGAAAATAAAGCTCCAATGGGCTACAAAATAACTTGACTTTGTATAGTATAAGAGGTTATGTCATTCGGGCCCAAATCCCAAGGTAATTAATTCGAGATTCGCAGGTAGCAATCTGTCAGCATCGCAGCACCTTCAACATGGTCATGTTGAAATTCTTTCCAGTTCCAGATTAGCCAAATTCACTCCAAATCGCATCACTTTGGTATTTCATCACTTAGAACATATATAGACATGAATTACCATCGAAACACAAGCAAAACCTCATATAAACCTTTCAAAAGAACATAAAACACACACAAATAACATGCATAAAATGCAGGTTATCATTAGCTATTAATTCAATTAATGAAATTTGTAAACTATTTATAAAATATCATTCCACCTTGACCAAGGATTTCCTCTATCAATATTAATCAAGAACAACATAACATTATCCCTAATTACTTTAGGGTGATGAATCCTATCTTGATCACTCGACTACCTCCATATAGTTCATGCTATATCCAATGACTACCGATTAAACAACCCATAATTAAATAGATCATAAGTAGTATCAAAACATAACAATCCCCACACAAGATAACTTTGATGACCTTAAGTCAAAGGATCACTTATACAATCATCACAATGAGAATTCTATAAACATACAAGTATTGTTCCAAATGGATTTCTTATATCGGGTCTATTCAATGAACTTGTTCTCTAACAAGCACCCACACGTTTGTTTAAGTATCTCTATACTTTAGCTTATGAGATTGACTACTTCCTTCATAAGGAAAAAAAAGTATGCTAGTCTTTTTACGTTATATTAATGTCCAATCTTAATAGAACAATGACTAGGAATATTTAGGAATAATACATAAACGCAATATGAATCTCATAATTATAATCTCATTATAATTTCATTTGTAATGTACAATT
>JANQBM010006207.1:0-12803 GCA_025594535.1 Erythroxylum domingense | reverse complement strand
CAAATGAATCATTTAATTTTTAATTCAAATTATGTTTTATTTAGAATAGGAAAATAAATTTATTAAAAATTATTTATAAACTCGCGGTCTTTAGCGACAAACTATATATTAACTGCTCCATTTGACAATTGTCGACTAAATACAGTAAATTGTAGCAAATTAATTAAGACTACTTCCAAACAACTACAACAAACAATAAATGACATCGTTTACCGAAACTATATAAACGAAATCATTTTGTATTAGGTTTTCAAATTTACACAATATAAAAGCCTTCTTAACGTTCTCGTTTAAGCAGTCTTTTGAAATCCAAAAGCCTCTCCTACATACCAGCAATCGCTGATGCCTTACTCACATATCAAAGTCATTGGCTTCATAAAAACACAATTTGTATTCCTATCACTTCTTTTTTACTATCTGTTGTATTTTCAATGTCCTGTTATCAAGCTTTTCTACATCTTTAATTAACTGATGAGATCGAGTCTTTATTTGTCACAAGTTTAAGTCTACTTTTACATACTAGATTTGTGATGTTTGCATTTGGCTCTTGAGACAACTTTTTCAAAGTAAACAAGTATTTTACCATTGTTAAATAGAAGAGTTGTGATTTTTATCTTCTATGGTAGATCTGGACGTTCTTTCTGTAGATATCTACACACGTTTTTTTTCGGTGCTAAAGTTGATTTCTTTGTCTTTTGTATATGATGTTTTCTAATTTTCATGTTATTTCTTTGTGTATAATTATTTGGACATTGTCGTTGGACAGTTTGGATTATGCTAAGTTAGTTTTCGGAGTCTTATCCATTTTGTTGACCTCATTGTTACTGAATCTTCTCAACTTGTTTCTGTATTTTGCGTACTGAGGAACTTATGTAAATGCATCCTGCTTGCCATTTGTGAATTTGGGCTTTCCTCTAGTCTTGTAAAACAAAGGGGTATTTTCTTTGACAACTCAAAATAGGCAGATTGAAACTCTTTTGTATGTTACTGTCCTGATTTAGGGGGCTCGATCATTGGAAAAGTTGTATTGTTTAGTACATATGCTTCATATGACTTCATACTTATTATGATTATTCACTAAAGCCCTCTAGGTGTTTATTTTGAGTTCTTAATTATGCATTTGATGTATGAGTTGTGTTTATGATTATGTTTTGAAGATGATTTACTGTCTATCTTAGTTATTTCTTTATGTCTATCTTCTCACTGACGTTAGAAGTAGTTAATCACATAAAGGAATGTCTACATGGAGACTAGTTCCGGATGGCCCAAATTCATATCGTTGGGAGGAATGTGGCAAAATTGTCTCTGCTCAGCAAACCAACACTGAAAAAGAAATCTCCAGTTTATATACTAGTCATCGTTTGCCTTCCATGGTGAATCTTTTGCTTCAAGGTGTTTAATATCATCCAAACAACATCACTTTCCTTATTATGTACATCTCATTTCCTTTTATGAAGCTATTATATATATTCACATTTGATGGTTTATATTACATGTTGTTTTAAGCTGCCTTCAGTATCGAAGGTGACATGTATGCTTATGGTGGCAGGAGCGATGTCACAACTCTCTATAAAGGATTAGGAAAATCAGTTGATTGGGAAAATTCATCAATTCTGAATACTTCATCTACTCATGCACGTATACATGTCACTCCAATTTCAGTTCATTTAACGATTTACTAATATGACAATATCTAACTTCTATATTGTTTATGTTTTAAGTACTAAATCTAGCGACTTACTCACTCCATTCTCATGTTAGTTAGCTATAGCGGAAAAGCTGTTGCAAGAGGGTGTAAAAAATCCTACTGTTGAGGGAACAACTGTTACTGTTTCAATTAGTGCGTTCAAACGTGCAAGGTCCCTTCTGGGAAATCCAGACATCGGGGACTCATTTATCTTTACCAACTCTCATGTTACTTGGAATCCAAAAAAATAATTATATCATTGTCAATTAGCAAGTCAATCAACTGAACTCAGCTTTAAAGTTTATTTATTGTTGTATCTGTAATAATTTGCCAAACAACATATTTACCACTTATGTCGTATCCCACTACCATAGAGTATATACCTGAATATCCAGAGGATATTTAAGTACATATCGTATGACAATGATATGTTGGATCAAACCTAATCTCTTAAATGGAATCATAAAGAAAACACAATACTTAAAAACCTCATCTCTTCATTTCATTCATAAGGAATTACATAGTAGACATTAAAACCAATATTTACAACCTTTATACACAAGTTCTATTTGATATAAAAAAAACTAAATAGTTATAACTAAAACTCCTCAATTGCCAGCTATCTAATCTTTGAGTCATGTCTAGTCCAAAATGTTCTTCTAGAAGATCTTAGAAACCTAGATCTCCTGTCTCGTACCTGAAAAGTCACGTTGCAATTTTTGATGAGTTTTACGAATTCAATAAGCAAACCATCATTAATGATCTCACTCCAGGTAAACACATAAATATCGTACAACCAACTAATTTCACAATATTTTCCATCAGAATAATACATAATGAATGTCATACACATCACATACATTCTTTCAGAACTTGTACAACCCAATCAATCACATTATCATGGCATATCGCTTTGACATCACAACTTCAGAAAAGATTTTGCAAGCATATATTTCAAAATTATAAATATATAAATGCAGATGCATATAAGACTTTAGATATGTTATTATTTGTTGTGACTGAGTGCCTTTCAGATACAGATATAGATACAGATACTGACCCATTAGGCTCAGTCAGATACAGAAATCACAGAGCAACTACATGCAAAATTATACAGAAATCACAGAGCAAAGCTCTACGTGCAGAATCCTAAGCTTATAGCTCTTAATAACTAGCTACTCTGATCACAAAGCCTTTATCTAAACATTCATTTTATAAAATGCATCAAATAATAGAATATGCCATAAATAGCATCCACTTATTATGCACAGACAGAATCTTATATTCATCGGACCTCAGTCCGGCATTCAACTTTTGTTAAGTATTCAGAAATCAGTTGCAAACAGATATCATTCAAATTTCATATACAAATAGAACACTTCCAATACATTCCAGAATATCAAACTCCTCGGATCTTTAAAGTCCGAAATTCACATACAGATCACAAATAGTTCAATAATTGGAAGTTAAACAGAATCAATCAATCAGTCAATCCTAGGAAGATCATTTAGGTTGACTCACAAATGCTCCCTTGAACTTATTGCCTTGAGGACCCGGCAATATCTGGAAGCAGTCGCTCAACGTGCTACTCTATATGCAATCATATACATTTATATGTCACTCATGTGCATTTTCATAAGAATAATCAATCATAAATACAATTATGAATGTATTATGTATCATGCATATTTAGTGACAATTTCTTGGTGTATCATGTATCATGCATGTTCAATGACAATTTCTCGGGTATGTTTCTTTAATACTCTTTATAAACAATTTACAACACCTTCAAAACATTCTTTTAATCCTTAATACCCTTTTTTCACTTTAATCCTTTCATTTAACGTCAATTTAATTCATTTAAGAACTCATTTAATCCTTAACACTTCATATGGAAACATCCTAGCCTTTATTAGTCTGAAAATCACTCAAAAATAACACCTTTTGTATTTCCTCTTGGGTCACGGTCGTGCAAGTGCATGATCGCTACTTTCCTCCTTTTCGGCAGAGTCACGATCGTGTAGGTGCACGATCATGACTTCAATTTTTTTTAGTAAGGGTTGCAATCGTGTAGATGCACGATCGTGCCCTGCTGCATTTTTCTTCCTCCTTTCTTCTGTTTGTCTAAAACTCACATACATTTTAACACCAATTTCACTACAATTTTCTAGATTACTTTACCACAAACACAATATCATTCCATACTCATTCACATACCAATTTGTTTTCATGAAATTATCAAACTTTAATCAATTGATTAAACCTCTTCAACTGCATAATATCATTTATGAAACCTATCCTTTTCCATAACATGATATCCATTTTATCAAACACTTCATTATCAAAATTCTATCATTTACAATTGATGACCTCTTTATTTTTACTTCAGTTTTAGTTCAGCAACATCAATGCACAGTTCAACAATTCATGATTGTTCATAAACCCCAAAACAATACCTAATCCATATTTTTCCATATCACATGTTCTGCAATTTTGTTTTCTAGATTTTCTTAAATAAATTTCGGGTCAGATTTGTATGACCATTATAACTAAGATAATGAGGTATTTAGACCACACCTTCTCCTAATCAAATGTTCTACAATGTCTTAAGCATTTAATGACATCAATTTCATGCATTTGGTTTAGTATCATGCAAGTTATAATAAAAAATCTACAGACTATTTTCATCCAAATTTAAAGACTCTTAAGGATAGATTTCAAATTCGATTCCTTCATGGAAAATGTAGCAATATGTCTCTAGTTTACTCTAAATTAAAATCCATCTAATTTGGATAGTCACAAATCAAGTTATGTACAAAATACAGATGCATGTTTAGTAAAAACACTGCATATAACATGCTCCAGCTCGCTTCATTGCTAAAATCCTTCATCTTGTTAATCATATCACCGAATTTGCTTCTTCCTTCACCACCCCCACATGCATCCATACCATTCACGCATGCATCAATCCATAAACATGGAAACATACACCACTCACGCATGCATTTAATTTACAAACATTAAAACCTCATCTTAATATCATTTACATGCATGCATCCAATTTATAAACATTAAAACCTCATCTTAATATCATTTACACTACCCATACAACTTTTAGCATCACTTACTTGCTTCAGAAAAATTTCAGCAGTTGAGAGGGTTTATAAGAGATTTCGGTGGATGGAGAAAAGACAAAAATAGAGAGAAACAGAACAAACTATGTATTGGAATGTTTTCTTTGCAAGGTGTAACGTGGGTAAAATGTAGAAGTTAAGTGTTTAAGTGATGGATGAGCAAGAAGGAAGATGGTGTTTTCGGTGGAGACAAAACAAAGGAGCTGCAGAAACTTTCTTAACCAAAAACGTGACTAGGTGGCTCCATCCCTTAATGAAAACATCATCTTCCTAATGTTAGTTTAATAATTTATGAAAATTTCAATCATTTAGTGACGATTTTTAGAAATCTTCACTTATTGTAAACATTCAGTGACGATTCCAAAAATTCGTCACCGAATGTGAAACATTTGGTGACGATTTTGAAATATCATTTTTGAATGTTTGATATTTAGCGACGATTAAAAGCAGTCATCGTTGAATGTATAATGTTTTATGACGAATTATCAATTCCATCACCAAATATTGACCTTTTGGTGACGTTTGGTAATATCGTTGCAAAATATGTAACATTTAGTGACCATTTATGAAGATCGTCGTAAATTGTTAGTAAAGTTATGGTGACGTTTACAGATTGCGTCGCGATTGCACTATTTGGTGACGAATACTATAAATCATCACCCATTGGTCTCGATTGTGCAACGATTTTACTTGAATGTCACTAAAAGTTTTCCCTTGGGCGACGCTTTTTGGTTTTGTCATTAAAACTTAACATTTAGTGACAAACGATACATTATGTCGTAAATGGTTGTCTTTTTCGACGAATATTTTTTCTTCGAAAAAAATATCGGGAAATGCTTCATTTGTTATAGTGTTTGTTGTATAATTTTAATTGTCGTATAATTAGCAAGAAGGGGTAATAGAACAATTAGAAAGACAAGTTTCTAACAAAGGACAAAGCTGCAGTCCCTTTAGGTTGGTGATAGAGAACAAAAGTTGCTGATTGATTAAATGGACAAACACGTTTTTCCCATTCCAATATCCAAAAAACACGTAAATTGTGTAAATAAATGAATTTATGTCTTTATTGTTCTCATTAGTTTTCTACGATAACAAACGAGATAAAAACCTTGGTGATAAACTAATGAGGTTCCAAGCTCTTCTCTCTATAAAAGCCAACGTTGGTGCTACTGAATCTCCACCCATTAGACAGCTTAAACATATCTATATCTGAAAAATAACTACGTAGTGGATTCAAAGTTATAGCATGGCCGGGGAGAAGCAGCAGCCCACATTCATTGAGGAACCGAAATTACCTATTGATGATAAGACTCCAACTTGCCCAGGTAGTTAAGTTGGTCGCTTGCATCTTTTGTGTATTAAATTTGGCTTTTAAGTCCTAAAACAAATATCATATACTACCCCATAGATAAGACAGATGGTTCATCTGAAGACTTTCTTACTGTAAATATTGTTTGAAACTGCCCTTACTGCAGACCAGAGTTAGGAATTATTGACATTTTCTGTACAGAAACTGCAAGTTTTCTTTTTATGTTGTTTATTATCGATCATGGCAACAACAACTTCTTTGCTTATGGGGTTTCAATGTTTCAGTGCCAAACCCTCCGGAATCTAAGACATGGCCGGAATTAGTTGGTCTGACAGCGGAGGAAGCTGCAAAGAAGATAAAGGAGGAGATACCAGGAATTCAGATTCTGGTGGTCCGATCAAACATTGCCACCATGGACTTTCATTTCAATAGGGTTATTTTATATGTTGATTGTGAAGGAAAAGTTGAACATGTACCCAGGATTGGTTAATGGCCCGCAAGTTCCGCGCAACTAATATGTGTGGAGAGCCTAAATAAGATCCTTATATGCGTGGCTCCAAGACATGTGTTTGCTACGATTAATGTACGAACTATAATGGTCGCATACCAAGTTTATTGTAACTTTTCTCATCAATAAAGAAATACTATAAGGGTTCTCATTTTATAAAAGTTTTGGCCCACAGCAAGTTATCGTTCAGTTTTTATTTTTATTTTTATCATTGCTTCCTTTTTCTACTTTTTTGTTTAATCATAAGATGTCCTTTTTCTGAAATTAGATCCATATAAATCTGAGTCAATATCATATTTTACTGATAATTTCATTTATGTATTATAATATCCTCTTTGAGCATCATTTTACTCTTTTCTTAAGGTTGTAGTATTAAGTTTTAGGGGTGATTTCTTCATAAATAATTCACACATTCAAATCACTCATTTGATAAGACCAAAAAATATAGATTAGAACAAGTAAAGCGTGGTCATATTGTAGAAGAAAGAAGAGACTGATATCAAAATGAGTACATTATAAATATAAATAAATTATAAGGTTGCTTTATCTCTAACAAAACATAACATGCCCTAAATTTTGACATTTAACACTTCCCCACATAATTAGGGGGATTATTGAACAAGACCTATTAGAGCCTAGCACTACTCTTTAAAGAAAGTTACCCTAAGGATATAAACCTACAAAATATCATGCATTGAGATGTTTTTGTCACTTGTTTCTTTATTCATTTATTCTTTTTTGTAAGAAAGTGAAGAAAGCTTTGTGTCTCTAGGTGCTCTAAAACTATTATATAAGGGGGGTATTTATACATAAATTTAACAAGAATATAAAGAAGAATATTTTTTGTAATTAATAAATAAATTTATAACATATATAGTCAAAGAAGTCTACGGGGAGCAATTAGAAGGGTACAAAATTCAAAGGAAAAGAAGAGAAAGTGTATCGGTTGAAAAAGCATTATATGGGTTTAGGCAAGCTTCCCAAGCATGGAATAGAAAGATTAAAAAATACCTTGTAGAGCACGGCTTCACCAAAAGCCCAAATAGGACTATAAATGAAAATTATAGGACACGATTCCCTAATAATATGCCTACACATGAGTGACTTTATTTACACTAGGAGCATTACAAAGATGATGGAAGAGTTCAAGAGGGTCATGATACAAAAGTATGAAATGAATGAACTTTGGGACTCATAAGACATTTCTTTGGCATGTAAGTCAAATTGGAGCCTGGACAATTCTTTATCTTGCAAGAAAAATATGCAAATGACCTACTGAAATTTTTTGCAGGAAAGGTTATTAACCACTTGCAACACCTATGATAATGAATGAGAAGCTGCCCAAGAATGATAGACAAGAAAAAGATGTTGCAACAACATACGAGAATATAGTTGGTTCATTAATCTACTTGATAAACATAAGATCAGATATTACGCATGCGATAAGTGTCCAGATTCATGAGTCATCCAAGTAAAGCACATTTTATGACAGCTTAGAGGATATTGAGACATGTCAAAGGTATAAAGAAATTTGACATTATATGAGCCAAAAAGAAATAATAATTTGACAAGCTATATAGACAACGATTGGACTGTAAGCATAGATGAAAAAAAAGCATAAGTGGATACATATTTTTGGTTGGCACTACAGCAATATCATGAGCATAAAAAACAAAAGATTGTTGTACTATCTTTTGCTAGAGTAGAACAGATGGTTGCAACAAGTGGTTTAAGTGAAGCTGTATTTCTCATAAGAGTTTTGGAAGATTTTCAACAAGACATAGAGGACCCAATAGTGATTCATTGTGACAATAAATAAACCATTGCAATGACAATGAATCCAATATTTCATTGGTAAATAAAGTACAATGAGATAAGGCACCACTTCATTATAGAGTTTGTAGATTAAAGAGAGAACAAGATGAAGTTTTGCAAAATCGATGACCAATTACCATATATCTTCATAGGCTACTCTTGTAGAAAAGTTCATTAAATTGAGAGAAATGCTCAGAGTGTTAGAATTTTTTATATTAAGGAGTAGTATTAAAAATTAATCTAAATAGTCTAGAAAATTGTGAAAAAAAATCTATAATGTCTAGGAAAGCTTGAAAAAATAATTTTAAAAGCCTAAAAAATTGTGTTGAAGAAATATTTTATATGAATTCTATGTCCAAAAGTAATAGAAAGTTGGAAATGAAATAAATACCGGGACAAAATATCTAGAATATTTTAAAATTCATTACCAATTTCATACGACTATAAATAGGCCTAAAATATGTCACTGAGTAATACGAAAAATATTATAAGCAATAATAAGCCAAAGCAATAAAACTCTTTTTGTCAAATCCTTTTATTCCTTTTTCACGTTCTCAAAATCTAGCAATAAGATCAATAGTTTTTCTTACACAAAGCCTAACTAACAAATATAAATGTAATGGCTTGACGTCCGAGCTTATTCGTCATGTTTTAGCAAAAATGCAAAAAGGCTACATATACGAAAACTGATAAACATGTGTAGATCTTTTTTTGATCATGCCAGATTATAGATGATAAACATGTGCAGCTTTCTCTACTTTATGAGATTACATATAATTTGTGCTTAGCATAATCTTATATCTCATTTGAATTCATTTTCTGCTGTTATCTTAAAAACTTAGATTCCAAAGACTTTTATAAATACAATGTAAAGCATTTCATTGAAACATATCAAAAAAGCAATACAATTGCATACTTTTCTTCTCTGCTTTTTCATGGTATCAGAGCCTATACATTTCTTTTAGCTACATACACCTATTCTGTCTACATTCAACCACACTCGCCCAAAACACAAACACAAGACATATTCTTTTTGCGGACACAACCTTTATATGTCTTCAAACACCTAGCCCGCATATAATAGTAGCAGAACCAACACAACACAATCACACTTCAATGGCCATCCTTACTTCTCCCACACTACCCTTCAACCAAATTACAAATTTCCTACTTACACAATTAGATTCATCCAATTATCTCATTTGGCGCAACCAAATACAAGCTATTCTTATCACCTCTGACCTCTTCGGATATGTCAATGGCACTGTCCTTCCACCTGACACTACTCTAGACAATGACTCTCTAAAATACCTCAAGTGGCAAAAGTTTGTTAGGCTCGTATATTGTTTTCTCACTGCCTCCCTATCTAGCTCCTTTACACGTCTTGCTATCGGATGCACCACTGCCTATAACCTTTGGCTAAACCTAGAGCACCACTTTATGAAACAGTCCAGTTCTCAGAGTTCTCTACTTCGGTGAAAACTGCAGACTTAAAAAAGGGACAACATTCCATTACTGACTATCTTCAAATCATTTCACACACAACAGATGAATTAACAGATATTAGAGACCATATTTCAAATGATGATCTTGTTCTTTTTACTTTAAATTGTTTACCTGTACGTTATAAAGCGTTCATCACAACAGTCAAGCAGCTCGAAAACAAAATCTCCTTTGGCGAGCTTCGAGCAAAGCTTCTCATCTATGAACAGCGCCTCCACTCTTTCCACTCGTCCACACCACCAGACACGACTTTCATAGCTTCCCTCTCTTGCCATCATTCTTCTCATCCTAGCAGAGAATGCGGGGGCTTCCGAAGCAGACGAGGTCGCTCACACCACATCGAGCTCAATACTCACCCTCTTGGCTCAAATAAATTAGATCACCTCTCTGGAGTTTCCTCCCAACACAAACATGCATCTTACACCCACCAGCGTTAAGCCCAACTGTATCAAACCCAATCCAATTCTCACTTCCGACACCACAGTCCCTCTAAGCCTTCCCCTTAATGCCAAATTTGTTGGAAATGGGACCATATAGCTGTTTTTTATTGTTTCGGACACTCTAAATCCAGAAATCGCCCATTTAACCCTAATAGTCTACCTCCTGCCTTTACTGCTCTTAATATTCAACATTCCTCTAATCAAACCTAACTTAGTACTATTACTGATTGGCTTCTTGAAACTCGTGCTATGTCTCATATGACCCCTGACCGTCATCTTATCGACTTTAAAACTCCATACAGTGGTCCAAATAAAGTGATTGTCGGTAACGGGCAAACGCTTCCTATTTCCTCCATTTATAATGTCACCCTCTCCACTCTAACTCGTCCTCTTTACCTCAATAATACTTTAGTTGTCCCTAATCTTACTACAAATTTACTTTTTGTAACCAAGTTCGTTAAAGATAACTCTTGTTTTATTGAGTTTAACCCTTTTGGTTACATTGTGAAGGATCTCACCACCAAAATACCATTACTCAGGGGATCCATTCGCAATAATCTCTATCCTATGTAGATTCTCCTGAGCTTTCACAATCCTGTTTCTCTCCAAGCTGCGTCTACTCCACTCACTATATGGCATCAATGCTTAGGTCATCCATGATTCACCATCCTCTCTAGATTATCTATCCCCTTTAAATTGTCCTCCCATGTATTAAATGATTGTGTTTTTTGTTTATTAGGGAAAAGCACTCATCTTCCTTTTTCTTTATCATCTCGTGTCACTACTATGCCATCACAAATTATTCATTATGATATTTGGGGTCCATTCACCATCACCTTCCTTTTCTGGTTGTCATTACTTTATTATTTTTATTCACGACTTCAGTCGTTACACTTGGATTTTCCCTTTAACCCATAAAAATCAAGCACTTTCTCAATTTTAAAACTTCAAAACTCATATAAAAAACCTCTTTTCTACCACTATTAAAACTTTTCAATACGATGGAGCTATTAAACTCATCAAACATCCTTTTTCCACTTATCTCAACACACACGACATCTCTTATCACATTTAATGTCCTTATACTCCACAACAAAATGGCCTTGCCAAAAGCAAAATTTGTCACATTACTAAAATCGATCTTACTCTCCTCCTTCATGCCTCCTTACCTAAATCCTTCTAGTTTGAAGCTTTCTCTACCGCTACCTATCTCATTAATCTATTCCCCACCGCCGTCCTCAATCATAAGTCTCCTCATAAAATCCTATTTCTCAAGCCACCCGATCTATCTCACCTTCGTGTCTTTGTTTGTGCCTATTTTCCTTTTCTTGGGGCATTTTGTACTGACAAACTCACCCAAAAATCCACCAAATGTGTCTTTTTTAAGTTCTCACCACAATACAAAGGGTATCATTTCCTTGATCTTGTTACCTCTAAACTTTACATCTCACGATATGGTCGGTTTCTTGAAAATATTTTTCCCTATGCCACTTCCTCCCCTGACTTGTTCCACATCCTGTTCCTCTACAATCTCCCTATCACTACCAGTTCAAACCCCTTCCTTATCATTCACAATCATATCAACCCCACCGCTTCCTTCCCCATTACTTCAACACTATATGATCACTCGCACACATGACAATACTCGTATTCCTCAAGTTCTTTCAGACTATGTCACATATTTTACCACCACACAAAACCTGCATGACCCCGATCCCACCTCTTTCACTCAAGCAAACAAATTTTCACATTGGCATCAAGCCATGCTTGATGAGTTCACCGCTCTATATCTCAAATCATATCTAGACCCTTATCCCCCCACCTCCTAATGCTAACATTGTTGGATGCAAATGGGTTTTTCGCACAAAAGCAAATCCTGATGGTACCTTAGATTACTACAAAGCTCGTCTAGTTGCCAAAGGATATCATCAAGCTCCTTATATATACTACACTGATACCTTTAGTCTTGTCATCACACCTACCACTGTTTGCCTCATCCTTACCATCGTTTTATCTCAAAATTGGCCTATCCGTCAACTTGATGTCCACAATGCATTCCTTAATGGACATCTCCTCGAACCGATCTTCATGGCCTAACCTCCTAGCTTTCTTAACCCTCGTAAACCCTATCATGTTTGTCGTCTTTATAAAGCTCTTTATGGCCTCAATTAGGCTCCACGGGCCTGGTTTTAATGTCTCAGTCAAAAGCTCATTGATCTCAATTTTATTTCTACCAAATCTAGGAATGGAAAAAGTAGCCCGGCCCGGCCCGGCCCAACCCAAAGTCAATGGGTTTGGCCCAGTCAAACCAGCCCATGGGCCGGGCCACAGGTCTAAAAATTGGCCCTTGAAATGTCCGGGCCGGGCTATGGCCCGTGGACCATGGGCCACGGGCCAGGGAGGGGCG
>JANQBM010006190.1:0-12804 GCA_025594535.1 Erythroxylum domingense | reverse complement strand
ATTTATTCATAAAGTCTGTACA
Source organism: Erythroxylum domingense (assembly GCA_025594535.1). Classification (NCBI taxonomy): domain Eukaryota; kingdom Viridiplantae; phylum Streptophyta; class Magnoliopsida; order Malpighiales; family Erythroxylaceae; genus Erythroxylum; species Erythroxylum domingense. Next base: position 12,782 of record JANQBM010006190.1, on the reverse strand, counting down.
TGACTATGAACAAAAAGCGCTAAAGGGGATTGCCTTTAGGGCACTACTCTAACAGTTAACACTGTGACTGCGCACTTTTTGTGAGTAAATAGCCCACTGTAACTGTCCCTGGGCAACTTTGGTGAGAAAACAACCCATTATAACAATCAATGGGTAGCTTTGATGAGAAAACAACCAGTCAAATTATTCATTGGCCATCTTCGATGACCAAAACAACCCTTTGGCATAGTTACTGGGCATCTTCAGTGAGCAGCACAATCAGTTGGCATGGTCGCTGGGCACCTTCACTGAGGAAAACAATCCATTGACATAATTGCTGGCACTTATTACCCATTGGCACGGTCGTTAGGCTCCTTCAGTGATAAAACAATCAGTTGTCACAGTTACTAGGCACCTTTGGTGAGCAAAATAACTAATTGGCACAGTCTCTAGGCACATTTGATGAGTAAATAGTCCATTGTAATGGTTGTTAGGCATCTTTGGTGAGAAACCAACCTATTGTAATAGTCACTAGGTTGCTTCGATCAGAAAACAACCAGTTGGCATGGTCGTTGGGCACCTTTGGGGAGCAAAACAACCCTTTCGCGTATCTACTGACTCCTTTGATGAGTAAAACAACCCTTTGACGTAGTTGTTGTGTACCTTTGGTGGGCAAAACAACCAGTTGGCATGATCGCTAGTTAGCTTTGTGTGCAAAAAAACCCATTAACAACTGCCATTGGGCACTTTCAGTGAGTAAAAATCCCATTGTAACTGTAGTTGGGCACCTTTGGTGAGAAAATAACCCGTTATAATGGTCAATAGGTAGCTTCGATGATAAAACAGTTGGATTGTTCATTGGCCACCTTTGAAGACTAAAACAACCCTTTGGCATAGTTGCTGATAACGTTCGGTTAGCAAAACAACCAATTGGTATGGTCACGGGGCACCTTCAGTGAGGAAAACAACTCGTTGACAGAATCGTTGGGCACTTTTGCTAAGAAAATTACCAATTAGCACCTTTAATGAGCAAAACATCCTTTTGGTATAGCTACTGGGCACCTAAGGTGAGCAGAACAACCAGTTAGCATGGTTGCTGGGCACCTTCAGTGAGGAAAACAACCCTTTGTCCTAGTTGTTATGTTGGGCCCAAATTTTTGTTCTCTAGTTAAGCATGAATTAAATGAATTATAATATCATGATATAATTATTTTTGGATTTTAATTATTTATTCCAATGTTAGTAGGATTTTGTTACATTGGTTAATTAAATTAAAGTAGTAAGAGTGTATGAGGGCAATTTTGACATGTTACTATATTTAAGAGTCTTAAAGCATTAAAGGAAGGGTAAAGTGGACTTTTAGCATTCATTAAGCATAGAATGGGAAAAGGAATTGTTGTCTTGTTATTTTAGAAGAGTGAAAAAAGAAAATGGGAGAGAAAAGAAGAGAAAAATGAAAAGAAGAGAAAGAAAGGAGAGAGAGAGAGTCGTTCTTTAGAGAAGAAGGAATAAGACAAGCTAGGTTTCATCTTTTCTTAGTCTTCAAGAGAGATTTTGAGTTTGTTCAAGAAGAGAAAAAGAAAGAGGAAGAGAAGAGCTTCCTTTTGAGCCAAAAATCTTTTTATTTGGTGAAGATTCAAGGTAAGAGTAATTTTAACCCTTTGTATTTTTGGAAGGGTTTTGGTTTATAAAGCTTAAGAAATGTATGGGTTTAAGAATTCTAGAGTCAATTTTAATGAATATGTCTTATGAGTTCTCCAATTTGAATCCTTATTAAATGGGAATTTTTTCTTTGATAAAAGGGAATCAAAGAAGGCAAGAGGAGCAAGAGTAGAGGTATTTTTTAGCAAAGTTTTAAGCAAGGAAATTCAAGGTAGGTTTCATGTTTATAATTGGATAATGAGCCATTATGTTTTTTGTAGTCAAGAAAATAAAATGATTTTTCATTGCTTTATAATTGTGGCAATTTGTTGCTTTTGAATGATTTGAGAAATTTCAATGTGCTTAATATTTGAATTTGGTTGATGAAGTGTGAAATGATGATGGAATTGCATATGAAACCTTTCATGTTCATGAAAAACAAGTTTTTTTTTTCAAAATGTGCCATTTGGGCAATTGGTTTACAATTCATGAATTACATGTTATGTGGATTTGGTGTAATCCATTCAAGAATGTCATGTGCACGTTGACCAAGTTAAAGGATTCTCCCACCTGCATGCTAGTGGCACGGAGCTCCTTTATGGACTACCTCAAGTTCACGACTACTCAGGACCATTATATGGAATTGTATAGTTGGTCATGTTTATGGACTTACCCAAACCATTCTGATGAGTTTATGTGTTCATGATATGTTGACAAGATTGATGCAAACATGATTTGTTTTATCATGAATTTGGTTGAAAATTTGAGAACTATGTGTTTTATGATTCAATAAGAATTTTCTTTAAAAATGAACATTTTAAATAGTTTTTCTTGTTATTCATTATAAACTTGTTACCTACGAGCTTTTAAGCTCACCCCCTTTTTGTCCCATCTTTAGGTGAAGAAATGAGATCGAGTAACCAAGAGTCAAGGCATCAATCTATTTTTGCAATGTTTCTATATATTAAATTAGATTTTGTAAAATCAAGACTTTAGGTGCATTTCGAGAATTATTGAGTTTGGTATCTTTTGTATTTTTAATTTTGGATATCGATGATGTAATGTGGCTTGGAATGCCATTGAGGTTTTGTAAACTTCTATTTTATTGTTAATGAAATATGGATGATGTGGGTTGAAATTAGATGTACTTGGAAAAGTTACTTATCCAATTGAGTTGATGAACTTTGAACAAGAATTATTGATATATATATACATATAAGTGAGATATTATGGAAAAAGGAAAGATAAGGTTTTTGTGAATAATGAGAGTTAGTTGTAAGGGATGAGTCAAATGAGTAGAGATTAGGGAGTTTAATGAATTGAATTTGGTAGTTGAATGGTTATGCTCATGACTTTCAAAGTTGTACATTGAAAATTTGAAGTTTTTCATAAGGGTCAAATTGGGTTTTGACTTTAGCAGAAAAGTTGTATTGATCTAAGCTGAATTAGACAAAGTTGTCTTCTTGAAAGTTGTAGATTATTTTTCTAAATTTCCAATGACATACAACATGAAATTTTTGGACAATGGAGTTGAGAGATATGATCATTAGAAGTTTGTGATGCTGCTTAGGATGGGCATTCGGGACAACTACAGTAATTTGAAACTTTGACCCATTTAGAGACAAATTTTGTTGTTTAGATCTTCATGGAAGTGGTAGATATAGAAATATTATTTAAAAAAGTCTTTGAAAGCGCTTAATCCAATACTTGTAGTGAAATTTATGCCCTTTTTTCTAAAATAGGTCTGAGGAAGAAAAGCAAAGGAGGAAGAAGCAAGTTGCCTCGCGATCGCGATTGCGAATTTGCTGATTTTCGCACTGAGACTGCAACTTTGCTGGTGTTCCTAGACCTCAATATGTTTCACTCTTTTGACCATAACTTTGTCGTCCGACCTCCAAATTACCTAATTTTTGAAGATTTGGATTCATAACACATTTTTATACCTTTCCATAAAATTTTATAGCTTTTGGTATTGATTAGAAAAATATTGATTGAATCAAAGTGAGGGGATCGATTGGAAGAGTGTGAGTTGGATATTTTTACTGAACATGCTTCAGTATTTTGATGATATCTTAATCCGTAGAGCTCCAAATAAGATGATTATTATTTATAAATAAGCTAGATACATAGAGATAAAAATTATCTGAAGGAATCAAATTTTAATGCAGTCCCTAAGACTTTTAATTTGTGGAGTGAAGATGGGTGTAGTGTACTGTTTCAGTGCAAAAACAGTCTGAAAATGTTTGGGATATAACTTTCAGATTTTTGAACCAAATTGAATGATTTTGGTGTCATTAGAGATTTAAGACAATGTGGAGAAAATGTTCAGAAGAGGTCTAATTGAAATTTCAATTTGAGTTTTCCCAAAATCTGTTCAAAAAGAGGAAAAGTGAGTTCTTTTTGATGTTTGAATGGTGTGGGCATGCCACCCTTGTGGGATGCGCAGGATGGCATGCCCGTCCAGATGTCACTTAAGACATTGAGCATGTGACTCGCAAGGGCGGGGTACCAGCATGTTGACACCATTGATGAGTGGAACAACCAGTTGGCATGGTCGCTGGGCAACCTTAGTGCAGAAAACAACCATTTGACACATTCGCTGGCCACTTTTGCCTAGAAAATTATCTATTGCCACAGTCGCTAGGCAACCTCGGTAAGCAAAACAACTCGATGAAATAGTCACTGGGCACTTTCAGTGAGCAAACATCCCATTGTGACATTAGCTGGGCACCTTTGGTGAGAAAACAACCCATTGTAATAGTCATTGGGCAGCTTAGATCAAAAAACAACTAATTGGCATGGTCGTTGGGTACCTTAATTGAGAAAAATAACCCTTTGGCATTGCTATTGGGCTCTTTTGGTGAGCAAAACAACCTTTTGGCATAGTTGTTGGACATCTTCGGTGAGCAAAACAACCAATTGGCGTGGTTGTTGGGCACCTCTAGTGAGGAAAACAACCCGTTGTCACAATCGTTGGAAAATTTTGCTTAGAAAATTACATATTGGAACGGTCGCTGGGCACCTTCAGTGAGAAAGCAACTAGATGGCATGGTTAATGGCACCTTTGATGAGCAAAATAACTTATTGACACAGTCGCTAGGCACTTTTGGTGAGTAAACAACACATTGTAATGGTAGCTGGGCATTTGTTGTGAGAAACTAGTCCATTATAATGGTCACTGGGCAACTTCGATCAGAAAACAACCAGTGGCATGATCATTGGGCACCTTCGGTGAGCAAAACAACGCTTTGGCCTAGTTGTAGGGCACCTTTAGTGAGCATAACAACTATTTGGCATGGTTGCTAAGTACCTTCGGTGAGGAAAACAACCCATTGACACAATCATTGGGCATTTTTGCTCAGAAAATTGCATATTGGCACGGACGCTGGACACCTTCAGTGAGAAACTAACTAGTTGGCATGATCGCTGGGCACCTTCAGTAAGCAAAACAACTCGACGACACAGTTACTAGGCACCTTCGGTGAGTAAACATCCAATTGTAATAAGTAGCTAGGCGCCTTTGGTGAGAAAACAGTCTACTGTAAATTTCCTTAAGCAACTTCTATCAGAAAACAACCTGTTGGAATGGTCAATGGGAACCGAACAACCAGTTGGCGTGGTCGTTGGGCACCTTTGGTGAGCAAAATAACCCTTTGGCATAGCTGTTGGGCACCTTCAGTGAGAAAAATATTTTGACGTAGTTACAGTGTACTTTCGGTGGGCAAAATAACAGTGAGTAAAACAACTTGTTAACATTATCACTGGGCACTTTCAATGAGTAAATAGCCCATTGTAACTATCGCTGGGCACCTTTAGTGAGAAACAACATTTGGATTGTTCATTGGCACCTTCGATGATCAAAACAACCTTTTGGCATAGTAACTCGGCACCTTCAGTGAGCAGAATAACCAATTGGCATAGACGTTGGGCACCTCCTGTGAGGAAAACAACACATTGATACAATCACTGGGCATTTTTGCTAAGAAAATTACCCATTAGAATAGTCGCTGGGACTGTTAGTGAGAAAGCAACTACTTGGTATGGTTACTAGGCACGTTCGGTGAGCAAAACAACTCCTTGAGACAGTCGCTGTGCACTTTCAGTGAGTAAATAGCCCATTGTAACAATAGCTGGGCTCCTTTGGTGAGAAACCAGCCCATTGTAATCATCACTGGGTTGCTTCGATCAGAAAACAACCAGTTGCCATGGTCATTGGGCACCTTCGATGAGCAAAACATCACTTTGGCATAGTTGTTGGCTCCTTTGATGAGCAAAACAACCTTTTGACATAGTTACTGCACACCTTCAGTGAGCAAAACAACCAGTTGGCATGGTCACTGGGCACCTTCAATGACGAAAACAACCCTTTGACCTAGTTGTTAGGCACCTTCGGTGAGTATAACAACCATTTGATATGGTCGCTGGACAACTCTAATGAGGAAAACAACCCATTGACACAATCGCTGGTCACTTTTGCCCAATAAATTGGCTATTGGCAGGGTCGCTGGACATCTTAGTGATAAAACAACTACTTGGCATGGTCGCTGGGCACCTTGGGAATGTAAGACAACTCAATGACACAGTTGCTAGGGACTTTTGGCTAGTAAACATCCCATTGTAACGGTAGCTGGGCATCTTTGGTGAAAAAACAAACCATTGTAACAGTCACTGGGTAGCTTCGATCATAAAACATTTGATTGGCATGGTTGTTGGGCACCTTCGGTGAGCAAAACAACCCTTTGGCATAGATATTAGCACCTTTGAAGAGCGAAATAACCTATTGGCAGAGTTGTAGCGTACCTTTGGTGGGCAAAAGAACTAGTTGGTATGATCGCTGGGCACCTTTGTTCTGTAAAAACAAGACGTTAACATTGTCACTGGGCACTTTCGGTGAGTAAAAAGCCCATTGTAACTATCGTTAGGCACCTTAGGTTAGAAAATGACCCATTATAACGGTCATTAGGTAGCTTCAATGAGAAAACAACCAATTGGATTGTTCATTGGCCACCTTCAGTGACCAAAACAACACTTTTGCATATTTGTTCGAAACTTTTGGTGAGCAGAACAACCCGTTGACACAATGATTGGGCACATTCGCCACGAAATTTACATATCGGCAAGGTCGTTAGGCACCTTCAGCATGAAAACAACTAGTTGGCAAAGTCACTGGGCACCTTCGGTGAGCAAAACAACTTGTTGACACAGTCGCTAGGCACTTTCGTTGAGCAAACAACACACTGTAATGGTAGCTGGGCACCTTTGGTCAGAAACCAGCCTATTGCAATGGTCATTATGCAAATTCAATAAGAAAAAAACTAATTGGCGTGGTCATTGGGCACCTTTGGTGAGTAAAACAACCCTTTGACCTAGTTGCTGAGCACCTTTGGTGAGCAGAAGAACCAGTTATTGGGCACCTTTAGTGAAAAAACAACTTGTTGACGCATTCGTTGGGCACTTTTGCCCAGAAAGTTGCTTATTAGTGCAGTCGCTAAGCAACTTCAATGAGAAAAAAACTAGTTGGCATGGTTGCTGGGCACCTTGGGCAAGCAAAATAACTCGATGATAAAGTCGCTAGGCATTTTCGGTGAGTAAACATCTCATTGTAACAGTAGCAAAACCACTCTTTGGCATGATCGCTGGGCACCTTTGTTGTGAAAAACAATTTGTTAACACTATCTTTAGGTTCTTTCAATAAGTAAACAACCAATTGTAACTCTCGATAGACAACTTTGGTGAGAAAACAACCCATTATAATGGTCAATGGGTAGCTTCGTTGAGAAAAAAACTAGTTAGATTGTTCATTGGCCATCTTCAGTGACCAAAACAACTCTTTGACATAGTGGCTGGACACCTTCGATGAGCAGAACAACCAATTGGCTTGGTCGCTGGGCACCTTCAGAGAGGAAAACAACCCATTGACACAATCGTTGGTCACCTTTGTTAAGAAAAATACCCATTGGCACAGTCGCTAGGTACCTTCAGTGAGAAAGCAGTTAATTGGCATGGTCACTAGGCACATTCGGTGAGAAAATAATTTGCTGACATAGTCGCTAAGCACTTTTGGTGACTAAACAGCCTATTGTAATGGTAGCTGGGCAACTTTGGTGAGAAACTAGCCCATTGTAACTATCACTGGGCAACTTCGATCAGACAACAACTAGTTGGCATGGTCATTGGGCATCTTCAATTAGCAAAACCACCATTTAGCCTAGTTGTTTGGCACCTTTAGTGAGCAAAATAATCATATGGACTAGTTGCTGGGCACCTTCGGCGAGCATAACAACTAGTTAGCATGGTCGCTGGGCACCTTCAGTGAGGAAAACAACTCGTTGACACAATCACTAAGCACTTTTGCTCTAAAAATTACCTATTGTCAAGGTTGCCGGGCATCTTCAATAAGAAAACAACTAGTTAGCATTATCGCTGGGCAACTTCAATAAGAAAAACAACTCGATGACATAGTCGCTGGGCACCTTCAGTGAGTAAACATTCCAATGTATCGGTAGCTGGTCACCTTTGGTGAGAAACTGACCTATTGTGAAGGTCGTTGGGCAACTTTGATAAGAAAAGAACTAGTTGTCATGGTTGTTGGGCACCTTCGGTAAGCAAAACAACCCCTTGGCCTAGCTATTGACGCCTTCGATAAGCAAAACAACCTTTTGGTTTAGTTGCAGTGTACCTTTTGTGGGCTAAACAATCAGTTGGCATCACCGCTGGGCACCTTTGGTGAGCAAAAAAATTCATTAACACTGTCACTGGGATCTTTCAGTGAGCAAACAACCCTTTGTAACTATCGCTGTGCACCTTTGGTGGGAAAATAACCCATTATAACTATCACTGCGCAGCTTCGAAGGGTAAACAGCCAGTTGGACTGTTAATTGGCCACCTTCGGTGACCAAAACAACCTTTTGGCATAGTTGTTGGGCACCTTCAGTGAGCATAACAACAAATTGACATGGCCATGGGGCACCTTCAATGAGGAAAACAATCCGTTGACATAATGGTTGGGTACTTTTGCTAAGAAAATTACCCATTGGCATAATCGTTGGCCATCCTCATTAAGAAAACAACTGGTTGATGTGGTTACTGGGCACCTTTAGTGAGCAAAACAACTAGTTGACACAGCCGTTTGGCATTTTCAGTGAGTAAACAACCCATTGTAATGGTAGCTGCACATCTTTGATGAGAAACTAATCCATTGTAATGGTCACTGGGTTACATTGATCAGAAAAGAACTACTTGGGATGGTAGTTAGGCACCTTTGGTGAGCAAGACAACACTTTAGCCTAGTTGTTGGTGCCTTTGATAAGAAAAACAACCCTTTGGCGTAGTTGCAGTCTACGTTCGGTGGGCAAAACAACAAATTGGCATGATTGTTAGACGCCTTCAGTGTGCAAAACAAGTCATTAACACTGTCATTGGGTACTTTCGGTGAGTAAAAAGCCCATTGTAATAGTCATTGGGCACCTTTGGTGAGAAAACAACCCATTATAACTATCACTAGGTAGCTTCTATGAGAAAACAACCAGTTGGATTGTTCATTGGCCACCTTCGGTGACCAAAACAATCATTTTTCATATTTGTGGGCATATTCTATGAGCAAAACAACCCTTTGTCCTAGTAGCTAGGCACCTTCAGTGAGCAGAACAACTTGGTATGATCGCTGGGCACCTTAAGTGAGGAAAACAGTCCGTTGACACATTCATTGGGCACTTTTGTCCAAAAAATTACCTATTGACGCTCTCGTTAGACACATTCAGTGAGAAAACAAATAGTTGGGATGGTCACCGGGCACCTTTGGTAAGCAAAACAATTCAATGACAATGCACTTTTACTGAGTAAGCATCCCTTGCAACAATAGTTGGACACCTTCGGTGAGCAAAATAACCCTTTGGCATAGCTATTGGCAGCTTCGATGAGAAAAATAACCCTTTGACGTAGTTGTAGTGTACCTTCGGTGGGCAAAAAAACTAGTTGCTATGATCGCTGCGCACCTTTGTTCTACAAAACAAGCCGTTAACACTGTCACTGGGCACTTTCGATAAGTAAAAATCCCATTGTAACTGTCGTTAGGCACCTTTGGTTAGAAAATGACCATTATAATGGTCACTAGGCAGCTTCAAAGAGAAAACAACCAGTTGGATTATTCATTGGCCACCTTCGGTGACCAAAATAACTCTTTTGCATATTTATTGGGCACATTTGGTGATCAGAATAACCCATTGACACAATGATTGGGCACATTCACTGCGAAAGTTATCCATTGACATGATCGTTGGGCACATTCAGTGCGAAAATAACTAGTTGGCATGGTTACTGGGAACCTTTGGTGAACCAAATAACTCATTTACACAGTCGTTGGGCACTTTCGGTGAGTAAACAACACACTGTAATGGTAGCTGGGCACCATTGTTCAGAAACCAGCCCATTAAAATGGTCATTTGGCAGCTTCATTAGAAAAACATCCAATTGGCATGGTCATTAGGCACTTTCGGTGATTAAAACAATCCTTTGACCTAGTTGTTTGGCACCTTTAGTGAGAAAAACAACCCGTTCACGCATTCATTGGGCACTTTTGCCCAGAAAATTACTTATTGGCGCGGACGCTGGGCACCTTCAGTGAGAAAACAACTAGTTGTCATGGTTGCTAAGCACCTTTAGTAAGAAAAATAACTCGATAACAAAGTCGCTGGGTATTTTCAATGAGTAAACATCCCATGGTAACAGTAGCTGGGCACCTTTGACGAGAAAACAGCCCATTGTAATAGTTACTGGGTAGCTTCAATCAAAAAACAACCAATTGACATGGTCGTTGGCACTTTTGGTTAGCAAAACAACCCTTTGGAATAGCTGTTGGGCACCTTCGAAAAGCAAAAAAAATCCTTTTGGCATAGTTGCAGTGTACGTTCAGTGGGCAAAACCACCCTTTGGCATGGTCGCTGGGCATCTTCGTTGTGCAAAAAAATTTGTTAACACTATCATTGGGTTCTTTCAGTAAGTAAACAACCAATTGTAACTGACGATAAACAACTTTGGTGAGAAAAAAACCCATTATAACGGTCATTGGCCACCTTCGATGACCAAAACAACTTTTTGATATAGTGGCTCGACACCTTTGGTAAGCAGAACAACTAATTGGCTTGGTTGTTGAGCACCTTCAGAGAGGAAAACAACCCGTTGACACAATCGTTGGGCACTTTCGCTAAGAAAAATACCTATTAGCATGGTCATTGGGCACCTTCAATGAGAAAGCAATTAGTTGGCATGGTTACTAGGCACATTCGGTGAGAAAATAACTGGTTGACATAGTTGCTAGGCACTTTCGGTGACTAAAAAGCCCATTGTAATGGTAGCTGGGAAACTTTGGTGAGAAACCAACCCATTGTAACTATCACTGGGCAGCTTCAATCAGATAACAACCAGTTGCTATGGTCATTGGGCGCCTTCGGCTAGCAAAACCACCCTTTGACCTAGTTGCTTGGCATCTTCGGTGTGTAAAACAACCATATGGCCTAGTTTCTGTGCACCTTTAGCGAGCATAATAACCATTTTTCATGGTTGCTGGGCACCTTCAGTAAGTGAAACAACTCGATGACACAGTTGCTGGGCACCTTCAGAGAGTAAACATCCCATTGTATCAGTAGCTGGGCACCTTTGGTGAGAAACTGACCCATTATGAAGGTCACTGGGCAACTTCCATCAAAAAATAACTAGTGGGCATGGTTGTTGGACACCTTCGATGACCAAAACAACCCTTTGGCTTAGCCACCGGTACAATCGATAAGTAAAACAACCCTTTGGCGTAGTTGCAGTGTATCTTCTGTTGGTAAAATAACCATTTGGCATGACCGCTGGGTACCTTCGGTGAGCAAAACAACCTATTAACACTGTCACTGGGAACTTTCAATGAGCAAACAATTCTTTGTAACTATCACTGGAACGTTTGGTGGGAAAATAACCCATTATAATGGTCACTAGGCACCTTCGAAGAGAAAACAACCAGTTGGATTGTTAATTGGCCACCTTCGGTGACCAAAACAACTCTTTGGCATAGTTGCTGGGCATCTTTGGTGAGCAAAACAACCAATTAACATGGTCACGGGGCACCTTCAATGAGAAAAACAACCTATTAAGACAATCGTTTGGTACTTTCGTTAAGAAAATTACCCATTGGCAACCTTCAGTTAGAAAATAACTAGTTGGCATGATTACTAGGCACCTTCGGTGAGCAAGACAACTCGTTGACACCATCTTTGGGCATTTTTAGTGAGTAAACAACACATTGTAACTATAGCTGGACATCTTTGATGAGAAACTAGCCTATTGTAACTGTCACTAGGTTACTTCGATTAGAAATCAACCAGTTGGCATAGTTGTTAGGCACCTTCGGTGAGCAAAAAAACCTTTTGGCCTAGCTACTGGCGCTTTCGATAAGCAAAACAACACTTTGGCGTAGTTGCAGTGTACCTTCAGTGGGCGAAACAATCAATCGACATGCTTGCTGGGCACGTTCGGTGAGTAAAACAACCTGTTAACACTGTCACTGGGCACTTTCAGTAAGTAAATAACCTTTTGCAACTGTCGTTGGGAACTTTTAGTGAGAAAACAACCCACTATAATGGTCATTGGGCAGCTTCGATGGAAAAACAACCAGTTGGATTGTTAATTGGTCACCTTCGGAGACTAAAACAACCCTTTGGCCTAGTTACTGGGCACCTTCGGTGATCAGAACAACCAATTGACATGTTCACGGGGCACCTTCAATGAGGAAAACAACCCATTGATACCATGGTTGTGCACTTTCGATGAGAAAGTTCCACATTGGCACGATCGCTGGGTAGCTTCAATAAGAAAACAACTAGTTGACATGGTCACTAGGCACCTTCGGTGAGAGAAACAATACGATCAAAAAGTTGTTGGGCACTTTTAGGGAGTAAACATCCTATTGTAACGGTAGCTGGGTACCATTGGTGAGAAAACAACCCATTGTAATAGTCACTGGGCAGCTTTGATCAGAAAACGATTAGCTGGCAAAGTCATTGGGCACATTCTTTGGACAAAACAACCCTTTGGCATAGTTGATGGGTGTTGGATCGCGTATGGTCCAAGTATTCACAATACGCTGCGGAAAAGACCATAACACAACATAATCTATAACCGAA
>JANQBM010006146.1:0-12809 GCA_025594535.1 Erythroxylum domingense | reverse complement strand
AAGACACTTTCAATTATTCTAACCCATTCAAAAAGACCACATTGCCCTTTCCCATAAGTGAGGGGATGTTACAACTTCAGACTTTTTGCCTATCTGAACTTCCTCTCAGAGCTTGTTCAATTCTGTATCCTATGCTTGTAACTCCTTAACCTTCTCTCTGAGCGTTGGTCTTAATCTAAAAATAGCAACAATGCCATTTAGTTTCTCCTATCTCAAACTTATTCCAAGCTTAGCCATCTCTTCCAATAAAGGCAGATAAACTGTCTGAACGTCGCTATTGATGATTTCCTACTCAAGGCATCAACCACTACATTTTCCTCTCCTAGATGGTACTCAATCAATAAATCATAATCCTTGAACAACTCAATCCACCTTCTCTGTCTCAAATTCAGTTCTTTCTGACTCAACAGATTCTTGAGACTTTTCTGATCTGTAAAATTCTTCTTCTGAACTCCATACAGATAATGTCTCCGAATCTTCAAGGTAAAAATCACTATTACCAATTCCAAATCATGGATCGAATAATTCAACTCATATGGCTTCAGTTGTCTCGAAGCATAAGCTATCACCCTGTCTCCCTGTATCAACACACAACCTAAACCCTTTCTCGAAGCATCACTGTACATTGTATAACCCTCATCTCCAGTAGGCAAAATCAAAATTGGAGCACTTGTTAATATGCGCTTGAGCTCCTCAAATCTTTTCTGACATTCCTCACTCTAGATAAATTTCTGATTCTTCCTCAATAGGTTGGTCATCGGAGCAGCTATCAAAGAAAATCCTTCAATGAATCTCCTATAATATCCTGCCAGACCCAGAAAACTCCTCGCTTCTTTCACTTTCTTTAGTGCATGCCAATTCACTAGTGCTTCAACCTTCAAATCAATATGTACCCCATCTTTAGAAATCACATATCCAAGGAATATCACCTCATGAAGCCAAAATTCACATTTGCTGAATTTAACATAAAGCTCCTTCTCCCTTAATGTTTGTAGTACTATTCTAAGATGCTCTTCATATTCCTCTTCACTCTTAGAATACATTAGAATGTCATCGATAAACACTATGACAAACTGATCCAAATACTCCTTGAAGACCCTATTCATAAGATCCATAAATGCAACTGGAGCATTGGTCAAACAAAAAGGCATAACCAGGAACTCGTAATGCCCGTAACGAGTCCTAAAGGTTGTCTTAGTCACATCAGACTCCTTGATTATAAGTTGATGATAGCCCGACCTAAGATCAATCTTGGAGAAAATCCTTGCTCCCTGCAGCTGGTTAAACAAATCATTAATCCGAGGTAGAGGATACTTATTCTTAACAGTCACCCTGTTGAGTCTTCGGTAATCGATACACATCTTCCATGTTCCATCCTTTTTCTTAACAAATAGAACTGGTGCTCCCTATGGTGATGAACTCAGCCTTATGTACACCTTCTCTAATAGTTCCTCTAATTGTTCCTTAAGCTCTCTCAACTCAGCGGGAGCCATTCTTTATGTTGGTATAGAAATGGATGCGATTCTGGGAATCAAGTCAATGGGAAACTCGATTTCCCTCACCAGTGGAAAACTAAGTAAGTCCTCTGGGAATACATTAGGAAATTTCCTTACAATCAGAAAATCCTTTAACCTCGCTTCATTCACGTCAGCATCCATAACATGGGCCAAGAAGGCTTCACACCCCTTTTTCATCATCCTGTCAGCTAGTAAAGCAGAAATAATTCTTGGGGATGGTACTCTCCTGTCCCCTTTGAAAATCACCTTCTCTCCATTGCCTGCATCAAATTCCACTTCCTTAAGGCCACAATCCAACTTCGCCTGATACTTCTCTATAGCATCCATTCCAAGTATAACATCTAAGCCCTTTAGGTTTAGAGGTAGGAGGTCCACTACTAGTCTAGCACCATCAATAAAGAGTTCACAACCTCTATATACTTAACTGATTACCATATTCCTCCCTAGAGGTGTACGAACAAGAAAAGGACTATTCAAAGGGACTTAATTCACAGCATGCAACATCATACTTGCAGAAACAAATGAATGCATGGAGCCAGAATCAATCAAAACATATACTTCATAATTAAGTAACTGAGCCATACCCATGACAACTTCAGGTGTGACTATAGCTTCCTTCCTTGTCATGGAAAATACCCTTTCTTGTGCTTGACCCTTTGGCATTCTTGGAGGAATAGCCTTCCTTACAACTCTAGAACTTCCCACTTTAGTGGCTGGCCTGGTTCCCACTGTTTCTGCTCTCCTTGGGGCTTGCAACTGTGACCCCTTTTGCCTTGTTACTTAGGGATAGTCCCTAATAAGATGTCCCTTCTCTCCACATCGAAATCATGCTCCAAGTAACTTAAAGCATTCTCCCCTATGCAGCTTCCCACAATGCTCACATTGGGGGTCTATGTTCTACTCCTCTCTACCCTGCTATTGCCTCTTACTGTTGAGGCTTGCATTGACACTGCCTTTACTTGCTTGTTCTTAGCAGAGGCACTACTCCCCACTTCACTCTGTATGTGGTAACTCCGTGTACTCCTCTCAAACATCGAAGCACTCATCCCCTTAGAAGACTACTCACTATTCTTCCTCTTCCTGCTCACTTCATTCTTTATACTCTCCAGTTTTTCAGCCTGGAGTGCAGCATCTACCAACTGCTGGTAGTCACAGAAATTGTGGATCAAGACTTTCTCCTTGATCCCCAAATGTAGACCTCGCTCAAACTTACAGTATTTATCTTCCTCATTCGCCACAATGTTAGCTACATATCTAGAAAGTTGTGTGAACTTTAGCTCATACTCACTCACGCTCATGTCCCTCTGTGTGAGATTGAGAAATTCCCTAGCCTTCTCTTGAAAATAGACCTTAGAGAAGTATTTCCTCCTGAAAGCTTCTAAAAAGTCTCTCTATGACAACACCAGAGGCATATCCTGACTGTGTAGCACTGATTCCCACCAATGAAGTACGTCTCCCTATAGCAAGCTCACTGCATAATCTAACTTCTCCTCATCTTAGCACTTTATCTGAATCAGAACCCTCTCAGCCCTCTTCAACCAGGCTTCAACCTCTTCCAGATTTGTAGTTCTGTTAAAATCTACCATTCTATACTTACAAAGCTTGTCATGCTGTCCACTTCTATCTATTGAATCTTGCATTGAGACTTGTGACCCTTGGCCTATGACATATGAGAAAGCCTAAGAGAAGGCTTGAAAGAATCGTGGATCTATGGGGTTTGTTTGAGGCATAGGCGGAGAAGGTAGTGACACTTCATACTGCACACTAGGTGCCTCAGAATTAAGAACAGAATGTGTCCCAGCATCTTGTGGGATATAAGATTCATCCGTGCTCCCTTGGCGAGAGTGAGATCTAGTCATAGCTCCTCGAGTTCTCTTTCGAGGCGACATATTTACTCCTTTAATTTAAAACCATCAAAACCTTTAGTTTATGCAAAATAGTTCAAATCGTATAAAACAATTTCAAATAATGTAAAACAATTTAAAGCAATGCAAGTTATTCATTTAAAACAATGCATATTCATTTCATGTCTTAACCTAACCCATTCACGTCAAAACCTAGTCCTACACCTGGACCTAAAACTAGTTGCTCTGATACCACAACATGTTGGGCCGTGTTTTTGGAGCCCAACATCGAACATGGGATCATGAAGCTTGAGAGTGGAGGAAGGCTTAGAGATTGGAAATTTAAAAGAAAAACACTTCAGAAGCTAAAGTGTGTTTTGCCACTGCAAACTGTGGTTTCACCACAGCGAACATATTGGAAAATCCCCTAAAACCTTTAGGAATTTTGCCATATCAATCCTAAAATTTTATCTTCGTCATGGCGAACTCACCATGCCAATAAAAATAAAAAACTCTGGGTTAATTATGCGGCGGTGAACTCTTGGCTTCACTGCAACAAAAACCCCTATGGTAGAACCCACAACTCAAAATGTCCTGTCTTACTACTTGTCAACTTAAAAACCTTCAAACAAGTTCTCAAAAACTTAATCTCATTTCCATAAACGGATACTTTGCGAAAACAAGAAAAGCCATAGACAAATCAAAACACATATTTCATTTTTAACAAAAGACATAAGTTTTACAAACCTTTAATGGCTTTTCAAGCCATAATACGTGAATCAAGTTCGAAAACCAATACTACAAAATACATTTGAACTAGCAGAACTTGAGATGCGGCTAAAGCCTTGAATTCTGAAAAATCTAACTTAAAAACACAAAAAGTATGCCAATTTGGATTGATGCCATAACTCTTGACTTACTCGATCTCTTGCTTATCACCTGAATAGGGGGAGGAGAATAGGGGTGAGCTTAAAGCTCGTGGGTAACAAATTTATAACTAGTAATAAGTAAAACCATTAAAATAATTTACATTGAATCATAAGCACATATTTCTCAAAATTTTCTTTATGCAAACTAATTCACAAATTACAAGATCAATGTATTCATCAACTTGTTAACAAATCATAAACACATAGGCACATCCAAAATGGTTTGGGTGGATCTAAAATAGAACGTACTACACATTTTGCATAAGGGTCCTGTGTAGCCGTGAACAGAACGTACTATCGTAATCCCACTTAATGGTCTTGCTTAGTCGTGAACTTATAGGAGTCCATAAAGGAGCTCCATGCCACTAGCAGGCAAGTGAGAGAAGCTTTTTTGTCAAAGTGCACTTAACTTAAATTAGGGGATCACTATAAACACATATAATCATGCATTTCACAATTCATAAACATATTGCCTCAATGGCATTTTTCTAAAACTTGATTTCATAACCATAATATCGTTTCAAAAATCATTTTAATCCTTCATTTCATAAACCAATAACACAATTCATAAACAAACGTGTGGCACATTATCAAGGCATTCAAGAAGCCTTAATGGCACATTCATAACACAGTTGAAAACATTTCAAACTTTCTTGGTTTGGAAGAAACATTAGGGGCTTGTTACTTAATTATAAAAATGTAACCCACCTTGAAATCCTTGCTTCCATTCAATTTGGTTTAAAAATCAGAAAGTCATATGTGAACAATTTAAACTAT
The DNA here is from genome assembly GCA_025594535.1 of Erythroxylum domingense. Taxonomy (NCBI): domain Eukaryota; kingdom Viridiplantae; phylum Streptophyta; class Magnoliopsida; order Malpighiales; family Erythroxylaceae; genus Erythroxylum; species Erythroxylum domingense. Next base: position 7,742 of record JANQBM010006146.1, on the reverse strand, counting down.
TTCTCATGCTGAAATAAAATTCTATATTTAGATTCCATTCCAAAATTAAAATGTTTAGAGACTAAATTTCGACTTATTCCTTATACAATTTATAGCTCTATGTCTCTATCTTACAATAAATCAAAAATCAGTCCATTTGGATAACTACAACAAAAGTTATATCTAAAATACCAAAACATGTTCATGTAGGAAAAATTGAGTTAGCCACGGTGAAACCTAGAAGTTTGTCGCGGCGAACTTGTCCAGAAATATGCTCCGAAGACTTGTTCTGCTACTTTTTCCAGTTTTTACATCAACCCGTCTTAGCCCTAAACCATCTCTTCTACTTTATTTTCAACTTCATTTCATCCCAAAATCATTCACAACAAATTCATAATCTACTTTTGATCAATAACCAAACACTAAAACGTTTACATACACCAGTCATCAATAACTACCAACTCATATTAACTTTATTTTCACTTCTAACCATCCCTAAATATGTTTCATCTAACAATCAAGAAGGGTTAATGCTCATACTTACTTGTTTAGCCTTAATGTCTTCAAACTCTTCAAGAATCTCCAAATTCCTAGCTTTTCTCTTCTTTTTCTCCTTTCTCTTCTTTCATTCACAATTTTGCTTCTCTAAAATGCAAGACTACCGTTTCTTCTTTCACTAATACCCTAAATGAATGAGCAAAGTCCACTATGCGCTTTCATTTAATGCCTTAGCCTTTTAACCTTTAGTGATCTTCCAAAAATGCCCTTTATGCATTCTTATTTCTTCAATTTAACTTACACCATACTATACTCTAACTTAAATCTTAATTTTTCCATTTAATACTTCTAATTTCGTCAATCCATGCTATAAATCCTCCTAACATTAACATGATAATTAAACTCCAAATAAAATCACTTATTTAACAAGACCATAAAATTTATTCAAATCATGCTTAATAAAATCAATAAAACAATTTGAGGCCCAACATTAAAACCAATTTCGATCATTTTTTCTTTGATATGGTTCTTTTATGATTAAATAACTCTAGAAATTGCTTACAAATACTAGTTGATATCATATACCTTATGCAAACGTTGATATGATGAAGGTTATTAGGATTTACCTTGTTAGCCTAAAAAAATAGCATAATGTCACCTTTAATGAGCCCCCTTGAGCTTAAATGGAACATTTTCTTTCTTTAAACCCAAAATATGAGCCTTGAACTTGATTGTTTATCCACTTCATTACACCTACCATAAGGGAAAGTTGAGCATTTGAAAAGGTATAATTGGATTTAGGGAATAAGTGCGGGAGAATCATAGCTTATAGTTGGTTTTTGAGTTAGGGATGGGTATGGTTGTAAAATTTTTCTCTCCTCTATACTTTTCTTCTCTTAATTTCCTTGCTTTAAATTAATAAATAAATAATTAATTAAAAAAGATAAAAGAAAAAATGGAAAAGAAAAAAATGAATTGAAAAGAAACAAAGGAAAGAGAAAACGACTAAAAAATGAAGAGAAGAGACTTAAAAATATGGAGTGCTAAACTTATCACATGAGAGGAAAGAATTGAGTGTTTTATTTTTCATTTTTTAATTACTTTGAATGCTCAATTAGCTCTTTGTTTTTAAACTACAACTTTCCTTTTTCCTACTCTTAACCCAACCCCATTACAACCGGAATAAAGACCTTATGATTGATATAGGTGATGGAGATTGAATTAGTAAGCAAGCCTATGGTAGATACCTTACATGAAATGAACGAAAACTGAATATTTACTACCTTTGAATGCTTGGGAGAATAGAGAGTGCAGTGAGTGTCTATCACAGTTGTTGATGGTTCTTTGAATTGATGTTCTTGTTAATTTTGGCTAAATACATGAAGAATTGCTTATTCATAGAGTATTATGAGTTTCAAGTTCTTAGGTTGTGTTTATTCGAATGATCGATGATATCTTTGGCTATTATTTGGGAAAATTGTTGTTTCCATTGTTTGTTCTTTTATAGTCTATTGCACTTTATTATGCTTGAGGACAAGCATAGTTTAAGTGTGGGGGAATTGCTGTGACTAGTTTCTATTCTCTTAATTACCTTCATATCTTGACTTAGGTTATAAAATCCTTATGTTTTGATCCTACTGTGAGATGAATTGAGTGAAAATGATATGACTATTGCAGAAATGTTAATTTGATTTTCTTGTGAGTGTTGTATGGAAATTAGAAGAATTTTGCATGAAAATGGGTGTGACATGTTAATTGCATGTCATACGCATTAATTCCAGTTAATTCCATAAAGAAAAATTCGTTAATTCCATGCACGCACACACGTTAATTCCATGCACACACACATGTTCATTCCACGCATACACACATGTTCATTTTTACAGCTGTAACGGTCTCATCTCACCATGCATGCTTCACGTTAATTCCATTCTCACAACCATGCACACACAGTCATACTCCAAGAAACATGCATTAATATATATGTTTAATCATTCACGTTAATTGTATGAAACACTAGTTGTCATTCTCTCATTTTTCCAGCTGCCTACTCCACGGTTCCCTTCATCACTATACATGCTTAATGTTTTTCTCCTCGTGCCAAGTTTCATTAGCGTTTTTCATCAATCAAGCACCGTGTATAGTATTTAACATGTCACGATTGTGAAATACACCGTGTATGGTATTTAACATGCAAAGGCGTGACATATAAGTCATGCTCATGAAATGCTTTAATTTTTATTCGCAGGTTTAACACATGGAAACTTTAGACGTTCAAGCATGAAACCCTAGACCTAAAGACAATCTATAAAAGGAATGTTAAGGAGTAGTGGCAGTGATCTTTTGAATATAGGGACTGTTAAAGTAGTGCTCTAAAGGTAATCATCTTTAGCACTTTCGTTTAAACATTGTTTTGATTAATAAAGCAAAAGGCATTTTTCATTAATTTGGTATTTGTTTATATATAAATGGACATTGATCTTAAATCGAATTACTAAGTTCCATGATACAAAATATAACATGAAGGAAAAAATGATGAGATAATGATAATGAGATTCCTATCATATGCAATTATGTTAGTATCTAAATAAACCCTAGTCATAGGATTAATAAGACAGGACATTATTAATTCAGAAAGACTAGTACATGTTATGCTCCTTGATTTGATAAAGTAGTGGATCTAAAAAACTATAAGAATGAGATGTTTAGATTTAACATATGGATGCTTACTAAGGGTAGTAAGTACATCGGATGACCTGCTATGCGATTATCATATGGATGATGTATCGAATGTCAATGATTAATCTCATATGGCAATGCTGCAAATATCCTTAAACTTGAGGTACTCGAGGATATCTTGGATACCAATCCTGTGCTTTGACATCATTCCTTATGACCTCAAGACAAGGTCACTCTTAGGGTGGTGATTGGGTATAATTATTTGTCTTTGAAGGTAATTGGGTACCCAATAAAGGATTTACCACTCCCGATAGAAGGAGATGATACTCACGACCTCTTGTCGGAGTCATTACTTAGGAGTCTCTGGACAATGAAATTATGTGTCCTAAAGAGGGTCTTCAATGAAACATAAAGTAGTGATATAGTCAGTATAGTGGGGGTTGACACATAACCCATGCTCCAAACCAAGTGGGGTATAGTATGGTGAAACTATCAAAGAGCTTGTGTGTTAATCCACTTATATTCCAACAAATTGGCTTCATGAAACCCTTCATGATTTTCTTGTATTAAGAGTTAACTCAAGTGCCTAAAATAATCAGGAACCTAAGGGTTAAAAGGAAAAATGATTGGATGAAAAACATTGTGTGTATGGTCAAAATTTACATGATGGTGACTCATTGTCCACGATCATGACGGAGGGCACGAAGGAGTACATAAGTGATTACACTAGAGTTTAACCACTTCTAGCACACTTAAGCGAGAGCATAAGGGCTTTAAAAGAGTTCTAGAGTGAGAGAGAAGTATCAAGAGTCTTGTTCATGCAATTTATGAAACCATTACATGAATCTAAGTGCATACAACAACCTTCTTGATTTGTCTTCTATCATTTTGATATTTGGTGCTCAAATCACCCTAATACATTGTTTCTTCATCTTCTTTGCATGTTCTTAGGTGACCAAGGAAGGGTTTTCTGTTTGCAAAAACCCAAACAAGGAGAAGAAACAAGAAAGGATGAGAAACAAAAGGTAAAAGTTTTATATTTCATGTTCTTATATATACGTCTATGCATGCATATATGAATCTATTTTTTCAGGTTGTCATGGTCTTATAATCTAAATTTTGACACTTCCACTGCATTCTCATATATGTGATGCATGCATCCATGGCATCCACAATAGTGGTATTAGAGCAAGTTTATGCATGTATTCAATGATGTATTGAACATGTGTATAGTGTTTGCTGGGTTGTCATTGACATGCATATTGATTTGGAATAATTCGTGTAAAATGTAGAAAATTGTTTTCTATTTTCTTGTTCAGAAATGTTTATAATATGTTATATTATGTTTATGTCAATGGAAACTACAATTGAATTTCATTTCCTATTTTTTTTCGAAATAATATTTAGACTATTCATATGTTGGTTTTTGGGAATTTCTGAAATGCAATTGTTATGTAAGGTGTTATGTTATGTTTTTATGAAAATAAAATGCAATTGAATGTCATTTTCTATTTTATTACGAATTTAGTTTCATCCTGATGCATGTATAAAGTTCTAGGAAATTCTAAAAATATGATGAACATGCATGCTTGTAAATTCCATATTAGCTTTTATAAAAATTGTTTTTAGAAATTTTATACATGCATATGCAAGATGAGATGTTTCCACGTGTGTGACATGCATGACACTTGTTGTTAAAGTGATTATCTTATGCATGTACGATGTAATGTGTGAATAGTGTTAGAAGTAATATGACAAGTGTCATAAACATGTGATGTGCTGGCTAATTCCTATTTATTATTAAATAAATCCTAAGAATTAGGCTCTGGAATTTTTTATTAGACACATTTAGAATATGTATAAGACTCTGAATTTTTCCAGAACTAGTTGAATTTGATTGAATTATTCAATCAAATCAAAGTTAGCATTGGTCAATTTTTTGAAAGTTGATGGAGTTAACTTAGTTAATGACTTATAGTGTACGTATTTCAATTATAAGACCATAATAAAGTTATTATATGATAAGAAATATATTATTTTGATTTTAATAGCATGCTTAATGCATGTTCTTGAAATTAGGGTTCTGAAAATTTTCCGAACATCGAATCGGTCCCTTTAATGTCTAATAAGTTAACTTATTTATCTTGACGATTTTAGCCATCAAGACAATTTTGGCTTGTGCCAAAATTGCTTAGATAAATTTGAGATGACCTAGGGATATTATAGATGACTAATTGATGTACGAGAGTTTTAGAAATTTTAGGAATTAATTTAGAATTAATCAAAGTAGAGCATAGCATTTCTACTGTGATTAGAAAAAAGGGCAAATACAAAAGGATTAAAGTGTTTAATTTGGACATCAAAAGAATTAAATTTTAGGGTTCCTAATCAAATCACATTCATAATTTGGATTAGCCAAGACTAACACTATTACCAGTTTAGTTCAAGAGTTGAATCGAATCAAGAACTTTAGATGCATAGTCAAGTCACAACCTAAATTAAGCCTCCTTTGTATGATACATACATTAGATGCATTTTAAGGGTAGTTATGGATATAGGCTCAATTTAATTGAGTTGTCCATAATCTAAATGTATATATGTGATTTACATATTCAAGATCATCCAAGTATTGATGAGACCAAAGAACAAATCCCTCAACTAAATATTAGGACTTACGTCTTCTATTGATATGGCAAGAATCAGAGTTCTTTTAAAGTTGGGTTGTTAGATAAACCCAAGCCTGCTCTACACAAATATTTTCAAACCATGAAAATTAGATTTTCGGATTAATGGGTTGGTCCTAATTGGTAGCGCTGATTTGTTGGGAGAACCCAAGGTCAATGTGGATAAAGGTAAAGTTGGGTTATATATATGGTATGTATATAAATCAAGAGTTAATGTCCAAATTAGTGTGCTAAATCAACAATTGATGGAATAAGTTGATAGTTTCACAAATGAATGCAATTGGTATGAATGATACCTACTGACTGACCAAAGATGGCTTGTTGGCCACACCCAAGGTCATTCTTAGTGATATTGGATATTAATCCATTAAGAAAACTATAAGTTCCTGAAATAAGCCTAGTATCCACAAGGGATATAGGTTGGTACCTGATATAAGCTCAATATCCACAAGGGATATAGCTTAGTGCTTGAAATAAGCCTGATATCCACAAAGGATATGGGTCAGTACCATAAATAAGCCCAGTATCCATGAGGGATATAGAATAATTATTAGACATTTGGTCACAAGAAAATAAAAGTGAAAGTAAAGTCTCATGTGCATTGCATTGCATATATATTTCTTTATATATATCATATGAATAATTGTGAAAAGTTATTAAATTGTGTTGACACAACGAAGTGCAAAATTGTATACATTTTGATGAGATGAATGAGTAGGTTACTTTGAAATGATTATATGAGATGTTTGTATTCATAAAGTGTTAAATATGTATATATAATGTGAATTGATATACACAATTAGAAGATTTGTTAAATGAGAACTAATTATGAACAACATGATATACATGTGAATTTGGTTATTGCTTGTAATATTTATGTCCTGACATAGCTGAGTATGTCTATCCTAAAATGAATATATGAAATGCTTGTGTTCATAACGAACCTGTTAAAATATGATGAATACTACGATTAGGTCCTAAATTCTGAGTGATTTGATATATGGGATTTGATTCTGAATAATATGAGATATTGATTGAACTATGTTATATACTTGTGATATTTATGCCTGTTTTGAGTGAGCGCATCGATGATGATTCACTCACTGAGTTTGCAAACTCATCAAAATTGCAATATTGTTTTTCGGGCTTAGGAGAAATCTAGCTAGTCTAGTTGAAGTAAATTCTGCATTCAGATACGGGTTAGTGTCGAAATTAGTTGTACCTATAAATGTCTTAGTTATATTATATCAAAGATTGTATCTTTTAATTGTTGTATATTGTACATGTGAATTTGGTAATGTAATGACATTTAAGACTGTATATGTTGGTAAAAAAATGGAACAATATGATCATTGGAATGTTTTATGTTATATGCGATGCATTTAAAAGTAAAAATGAATTGATTTAACCTTCTTAATATGTCATTTTCATAGAGTATATCCCCAAATATCCTTCGGTATGTTGGGTATGCGCTATATGTGAGCGATATGTTACATTTTCGTATTAGAGATGGGCATTTATCTCAATATCTGTCAAGGTACATGCACCTTGAACATGTCATAGCATGCAGTGGCAACTGATCCCCTGTCTTAATTGCATTTAAATAAGTCACACACATGAACATTCGTTAAGAGTCTGAACTTTTAGAAGCAATGAAAAAAGAATGATGACCCGTTAGAATGAGAGAAAATGAAAGATGTTAATGAAAACGATATAGAAGGAGGGGTTGAATAGATCTTTTAAATTTTTTCGTAAAGTGCTACAATAAGAACAAAGAGTTAGAACACACAAAATAAATAATCAAAGTTTAAAATGAAAACAGAGCAGGGAAGAAAGGCAAACACTGTTTTTATAGAGGTTCGGTGCTAAGACCTACGTCCTCTACCTAAGCTCCCACTTAGG
>JANQBM010006112.1:0-12810 GCA_025594535.1 Erythroxylum domingense | reverse complement strand
TCAAAACAATTTTAAGCACTTATAACCTATTCCAAATGACTATTTTACCCTTCCCATTGGTGAGGGGATGTTACATTAACACCTAATGGTTTCATTAATCCTAAGTTTGTTGAGGGAGTTGTAGCTTTTATTCATTATGGATCTTCCCAACCTACATATATGGATGGCCCAAAGATCAGATGTCCATGTAAAAAATGCAAACATATTTGTTTCCTTCCTATTGATGAAGTAAATGAGCATTTGTTGAGAAAAGGGTTTGTCACAAATTATTTTAAGTGGACACGACATAGGGAACCATTGATTTGTAGCACCTCAAGAGGTAATGAAGCACAATCTTCAGTGAATTTAATTGAGTTTGAAAGGGGGATTAGACGTAGAACAAATATTATGGATTCAAATGAAAATCCTTACATGCAAATAGTTTATATTGCAGACGGTTATACCTTTCAGGAAAATATAGAAAATCTTAAAGAAAATCCAAACCCACATTCAAAATATTTTTTTGACTTACTACGCTCAGCTGACTAAGAACTATGGCCAAATTATGAAACAATGGCTCAATTGCTCGAATATTGAACATAAATTCTGAAGGACATATTTCTGATCATTATTTTGATAAAATACTTGAATGGTATAATGAATCATTGCCTCCTAATTATACAATGGTTGATAGTTTTTGTAATACAGGGGTCTTGGATTGCCTGTTAAAAAGATTGATTGTTGCAAATAAGGATGTATGTTGTGTTGGGGAGATGATGTGGAATCGCAAAACTGCAAAATCTATTGTCAATCTAGGTTTAAGCCTATAAATCATTATATAAAACATAAATTAGTACCCTAGAAGTGGATGTATTATTTCCCGCTAATTTTGAGACTTCAAAGACTATATGCTTATGATATTATTGCATCTCACTTGAGATGACATAATGAACACGAACAGGTAGATGGAATAATGAGTCATCCATCAGATGAACTGGCATAGAAGACACTCATTATGAGTTTGCAGCTGAAAGTTGAAATGTTAGGATGGGATTGTTGATAGATGGATTTCAACCTTTTGGGCAATCCGGGCAACAACATTCATCATGGCCAATCATAATTACTCCTTGTAATTTGCCTCTATGTATATGAATGAAAGAGGTATATATATTCTTGATAGTGATTGTGTCAGGGCCTACAAATCCAAAGTATAAAATTGATGTATTCTTACAACCATTTATATCTGAATTGCAGCATCTTTGGGCATATGATGCTGAGACATATGATGTCTCTATGAAACAAAATTTTATGTTGAGAGTAGCTTTGATGTAGACCATTAATGATTTTTCGGCATATTCCATATTGTCTGGCTAGAGCATAGCAGGGAAATTGGCTTATCCTTATTCTGGCATTGATTCTGATGCATTTTATCTTCCAAATAGGGGAAACATATGTTGGTTTGACAACCACAAAAAATTCTTCCTCCAAATCATCCATTTAGACGCAATAAACAAAACTTCATTAAGAATAGGATGGTTAAAACACACCTCCTCCCCCTCAAAAAGCTGGTGAAGAGATATTGTAGGAGATTGAGGAATTAGGCTTGCTGAAAGTGATAGAATTTGAAATTGATGAAATTAATATAACCATTAATAGAAACTTTGTCTGGAGAAAATGAAGCATCTTTTGGGATATTGGAAAACTAATTTGATATGTCAAAATCTAGATGTGATGCATATTCAAAAAATATTTTTGACAATTTGTTCAATACCATAATGAACATTGAAGGGAGGAGAAAAGAAAATGCAAAATCACGAGTTGATTTGAAACTTTTTTATAGAAGGAATGAGTTACATAAAGATCTACGTACTAGTAAATATCTAAAAGCATATTACACTTTGGAAAAAAAATAGAAAGAAATATTGTGTGAATGGTTGAAAAGTCTAAAGTTTCCCGATAGTTATGTTTCAAATTTGGCAAAGTGTGTCGACATAAGGAAGTATAAATTATTTGGGATGAAAAGTCATGATTAGCATGTATTTATGCAAAGGCTAATTCCAATTGCATTTTGGGAGTTACTACCAAATAAGGTTTGGGAAGTAATAACAAAATTAAGTTTATTTTTCAAAAGCTTAACATTATCTAAAATCAAATTGACTGAAATGGAAAAGCTGGAAAGTGAAATTCCAGTAATTTTATATAAGTTAGAAAGGATATTTCCTCCAAGCTTCTTTGATTGTATGGAGCACCTATCTGTCCATTTAGCACACGAGGCTAAACTAGCCATAGCATTTACCTGTCCATTTAGTTTAATATCGTTGGATGTATCCATTTGAGAGGTAATTCAACAAAAATGATTGTAATTGAAGTCATAGCATGTTTTAATAACTAAATTGAACTAACCCTATTCGCTCATATAGGTATTTGCATCACTTGAACAAAAATGTGAAGAACAAGGCTAGAGTTGAAGGTTTGATATGTAATGCTTATTTAGTGGAGGAGGCTAGTACATTTTGTTCACATTATTTTGAGTCAAATGTTCACACAAGAGAAAGAAAAGTTCCTCGTAATGATGATGGGGGAGGAACTAGTGATGCTAATGGTAACTTATCCATTATCACATATCCTGGATGAACATATGGATCTTCAACAAGAAGAACGTTAATAGAGGAAGAAATTAAGATAATCAATTGTTACATTTTATTGAACTATGAAAGGGTTCAACCTTTCATGTAGTAAGTATCAAGTGATTATTTCGGTTTTAAAATTTAGTGTTATTTATAACTGAAATACATAATAATGTTTTTAGATTATGCGAGGAATTGTTACACGAGCTCATATCTAACAAATCATAGGATGATATTAATAAAAAAGTTGGAAGACACTTTCCTAGATGGTTTGAGCAATATGTAAGTTTTCACTTACAAATATTGAAATGATTGAATTATAATATTTAAGTGTTCAAATCACATTATGCTATTTAATATGATTTTTTCTTTTCTATAGGCCTTAGAAAATCTAATAGAGAACATGTTCATATCTGATCTTATGAAGGGACCTTTGTGTATTTCGTTAATGGATAAAAATATCATACAAAATATCATGGTTATAGTATGGCAACAATAAATAGTGGAGTTTGCATATAGGGAGAATTGATGGATTACTAGGGCAAAATTATTGAGATACTTGAAATTGAGTACTCTGCATTGCCAATAAATCGAAGTGTGATATTTAAGTGTCACTGTTTTGATCCAACTCCAAATGTTGGTACAAAAGTGCATAGCCAATACAATCTAGTTGAAATAAACAAGTGAAGAATATTTTGACATTTTGAAACTTTCGTGTTGGCAATGCAAGTGATCTAGGTGTATTATATCCCTTTCCCAACTTACGATAAGATAAGTCAGATTGGTTGGCTGTTTGCAAAGTTAAACCTAGGGGTATTTTTCAACCACATGGAAAAGGAGAACAAAGAATTAAAAGTGAAGCGTTTCAAGAAGATGCTTATGAAATAAATGCATCTGTCATATATAAGGATAATAAACCTTTGAACGATCCATGTAATGAATATGTTGAAATTTTATCTAGAGGGGATGAGGAGGGCCAGAGATCTGAAGAAGAGACTGAGTTTGATTCAAATTCTTTAGAAAAAGAGATGATTTTGATTTACAATTAAGCGACGATAGCGATTAATTTGTGTTTGTAATTGAATATTATATTCAAAAAATCAATTATTTTCTTTTCAATATATTGTATAAAATATTGAAATCAAATTGTAATATTTCTGCAAAATTTAATCAAATATTAATTTTAGGTTAAAATATGTCACTAAAGGGAAGACAGGATATGATACGACCCAGATTCAGACCACGATATGGAGGTAATTACTGTATAGGTGAAGCATCTCATTATGTAGCAGCTAGAGCTGAATCACCTCCTTCCCCTCCACGTACTACACTTGCAGATGAGGCATCACCTTCCATACTTGCTGTTACAACATCCACTACCCTACATCATTCACTACCTCTATATCGACAGAGATAGGGGTAAATAATGCGGATGAAAGAGACGACAGCCAACCTGGAGTTGAGAGACTCGATAGAAGAACTTACATTATAATTTTCAATAATATGTAAGTGAAAATACATGAAATATTATATGTTTATAATTAATTTATAGGTTTAAATTTTAAAAATGGTGTAAATTTATTTTCTTTTATATTTGGTTATTTCTATCTGGACCATGCTCAAGAAACATGATATCAAAATTTAAGGAGAAGATTAATCTTGAGGGTTATGTATAGAAGAGTATCTCTTAAGTGATAAAGGAATTTTACTATCAAAAGTTTGAGGTATAATGAAAATTATTATTTTCTTTCTTAGTTAACAGTTGTATACATTAATTAGATAAATATTATTATATCATAAGTATTTATCGAATGTTTTCTTTTGTTTTAGAAACAATTTAGGATTCTCAATTTGATGCGATCATCTATAAAGTATGGGAGAGACGAGCACATACACATTATCGAGACTTTGTTGCTGCGATACACAGGGTCGATGTATGACCGTCTTACATTTCTGAAGAAATATGGAGTCGTTGGTAGCAGTATTGGACATCACCTGAGGCAATGTCCGTTTCAGAGTGTAATTCGGCCAACATATGTGAAAGACCAGGGGGAGAGAGTCCTCTCATATATATAGGAGGATCTATTACCCACCACGAGCACACAGAGAGACTTGTAAGTATCCACACTTTACATTTATATTCTTATTTCTTTTCTTTATTATATTTCAATTGAATTTGATGTGTGAATTTTGGAATGAAAATATGTGTTTCTTATTGAAAATGATAATGTTATAAATTTCTGGTGCTATATATGGCTGTGTTGTTGAGTTATTTTCTTTTTTCAATAAGGGGTAGATATCATAAAAATAGAGGAAACTTTGTCGAAATTTTTAAAAAATAGAGGAAACTTTATCGAAATTTTTATAAATTATAACATTTTATTCTTATGCAGGAAAAGTTTATATGCATGAGGCCTACATCCCGTTAGCTCTTTTTGCACACTCACACTAAAAAGCATGCGATGTGACATTCCTCAATAGTAGTTGTAGAGAATTAAATGTATGTGAAATTTATTATTTAATATTAATGCTTAATAATTATCACTTACTAATATAAATATTGTCTTCTGATAGGAGCAAATATAAGACAACATTCAATGACAGTCTCAGCAGTTTGAAGATGTTGATGAGACTGAAACTTATCTTGATGCAATGGGTGGTAGGGACCGTCGTGGGACGATATTCGGCTTAGGTTCATTTGCGAACACATGTTATTCGCAATCCTCCACGTCCAGTACAGCAGCATCTAGTAGGCACTCTACAACTAATGGAGTGCAAAAGCTTCGGAGCACAGTATAGACATTAACAACTCAGTTGTAACAATCGATGGAGTACATAACTCAGCACTGTAATGAGGTGGATCGGTTGAAGGGTAAGGGTAGCACCTCATCACACCAATCAAAGCATCCGCCGTCACTATATGAATAGTGTACTTTTGGTCAGTTAATTTGAATTACAAATACTTATTATGTGCAGTGTAATGTTTTTATTATCAATTAAGATATTTTTAACTTTATATCATCAATCAAATTTTTGTCTAAACAAATTAAATGTATAATTAAATTAATAACTGTTTAAATTATGCATCAACCATAACATTATCAAATAAAAATTATTGACATACATTTTTTTTAAAAAAATTTAGTTGATTTATCGACAGAAGTTTGTAGTTATAGTTTTGTCGGTAAATCAATTGCATTTATCGACAGAAAATGACTAACCGTCTGTAATCACAGACGGAATAACCAATTCTGTTGCTAAATTTACCAATGGCCGAATAAACTACCTTCGGTAAAATTATCGACGAAATAAACATAACCGTCGGTAATGTTTTAACAAACTTACAGACAGAAAGGAGCAAACTGTCGGTACATCTGCAAACGGAATATCATCGTCGGTCGATAAATTTACTAATGGTCAAAATAAACCGTCGGTAAATAATTAATGTTATATTGGTAATTTACCAATGAAATCCCTATTTTTCGTCAATAATTATTAGTTACGGCCATTTCTATAATGCCTTTGTCCATCGGTAAAGTTCGTCGTTAAACTGACGGAATGTTTATATTTTCTATCGGTAATTTCTGTGGAAAAATGACATTTTTCTTGTAGTGATGACTAACACATCAAAATATTACTCTCTTAGGACAAAGTTATGGCCAAAAGAGTCAGAGGTGTTTATGTTTGGGAAGATCTGCGAGTAAATTTTTTGCAGTCCTGATCGTGACATGTCACGATCGTGACTCTTCAGTTTTCTTCTACCCAACCTGTTTTGAAAAAATAGATGTAACTTTCACTAGAGATGTCAGATTAAGGTCATTCTTAGACCATTTTGAAGAATACCTAGATCTACAACTTCCATAAAGACAATGAAAAGATATATTGCCTCCAAAAAGGGTCAAAATTTCAAAATAATGTAGTTGTCCCATATGTCCATCCCATGCAGCCTCACAAACTTCTAATAATCATATCTCTCAACTCCGATATCTAAAAATTTTCATAATTTATATCATTGGAAAGCTAGAAAGATAAGTTATAACTTTCAAGGTACAACTTTGTTTAATTCAGCCTAGATTAATCCAGTTTTACCCCTAAAGTTAGAACACAAATTTTACTCTCATGAAAGACTTGAAAATTTTCCCAAATTCACTCCCTCTAATGCAACATCATTCATAACAATTCAACTACCAATTTTTATTTCATTAAACTGTCTAATCTCTACTCATTTGATTCATTAGCTACATCTAATGCTCAACATCCACAAAATTCTATCTTTCATTTCCATAACCTTTCACTAATAAGTAACAACAATTTATGTGCAAAGTTTCTTAACTCAAGTTGACAACTTCTTCAAGTATACCTAATTTCAACTCACATCATCCATGCACAATTCATTTTTCATTAACACCAAAAGATAAGAGTTTACAAAGCTTTAATGGGCCTTTTGAGCTACAATACATTAGTTCACAAAATCCTAAAATACAACAGATTATTGAACAAATAATACTTGAAATGTGACTAAATCCCTGTGTTTACAAAATCTAACTTAAAATACAAAATAAGCAAAATTCAAATAAATGCCTTTATGCTCTATCACTCAATCTCTTGCTCATCTCCTAAAGATAGGGAAGGATGGGGGTGAGCTTAAAAGCTCGTGGATAACAAGTTTATAAGGAGAATAAGCAAAATCATTGAAATGTTCATTTGTCGTATAAAAGTCATAATGAATTCATAAAATGCATAGTTATCAAAGTCTCAGTCAAATTCACAATTCTAACTCAAAACTCATAATTAAAATATCATCACATAAACATTGC
The DNA here is from genome assembly GCA_025594535.1 of Erythroxylum domingense. Taxonomy (NCBI): domain Eukaryota; kingdom Viridiplantae; phylum Streptophyta; class Magnoliopsida; order Malpighiales; family Erythroxylaceae; genus Erythroxylum; species Erythroxylum domingense. The sequence goes on along the minus strand of JANQBM010006112.1, from coordinate 5,387 downwards.
ATATACATTTAACCATCAATGCAGAAAACTCAAATTATGCACCATACTTGACAATTTAAAGATGCAATGCACAAACAAATGGATTGAGGGTTCCATGGAATAAAATGGAGAAACTGAAGTTTACACTATGAACAAAATGAGTCCTTTTTCTTCAAATCTCATACCGGGAGAAGGCTCTTGTCAACGTGCACGTGACGAATGAAATAGTTCCACTCTTGCCCAAACAAAAGCACATATTCGTGTTCAAATCATTTCAACATACTTCCATGCTTTTTCTTCTTTTTCGAATATACAAAATGCCATGACATTTTTCAAGGCATAACATAAAATGTTTCAATGCATTTCCATCTTTATTTCAAAATCAACAAAATTCATATATCAAACATATAAAGATTTCTCAAATCATTCGAATAGCAATCATGCAACATTTATAAAACAATTGAAATCATTTAATTCTCTTGATTCAAACGAAAACATTAGTGGCTCATAACTCTATTATAAATATGTAACCCACCTTAAATTCCTTGTTTAAAGTCTTGCAAAAAAATGTCTTTCCTCTTGCTCCTTTTGCCTTTCTTGATTTCCTTCATCAATGGCAAAATTCCCATTCAATAGGAATATCAAATTAGGAACCCAAAGAAACATATGCATAAATTGATCCTAGAAAACTTAAACCCACCCATTTCCTAAGCTTCATGAACTAAAACCCTTCTAAAAATCTAAAAGATTACACATGAACTTACCTTGAATCTTTACTAATCAAAGAGTTTCTTAGCTCTAATGAAAGCTCTTCTTTTCCTCTACCTTTTTCTCTTCTTGAACCACCTCAAAATCTCTCTCAAAATCTAAGAAATGATGAAACCCTAGCTCAACTCTCTTCTTTTCTCTCAAACCACTGAAACTCTCTTCTCCTCTCTTCTGTTTTTATTTTTTCTCTTCTCTCCCTCAATTTACGTTTTTCTTCTTCCTTAAACGATTGCTTTCTTCCACTTATACCCTTAATGAATATAAAATACCCATTTTTCCCTTCCTTATATTCCTTGTATCTTTTATCCTTAAGTGATCTCCCAAAAATGCCCTTCATGCAATCTTACTACCTTAACACTTTAATTCATTTAACCTATGTCACAAAATGTTACTAACATTAACATAATAATTAACTCCACAAAATAAATCAAAAAAGACCTCATAATTAATTTAAATCATGATTATTCATCAAAAAAAATTCGGGGGCCAACATACAGTCCCTTGCTTCCTAAGTTTAACATACCTCCTTTCTCTCCTCTCAAGAGTTCTTTGAGGCATTTGGTCAGACTGAGGTACTGGAGACTCTCTATTGGCTCCTACAGACTCTAGGTTAGCTAACTCTGCAACTTGATCTCGTATAGCAGATGACCTATAATAAATAATAACCTTGATTACTATACGAGTCTCTCACTATATATCATGTCTAAATGTTCTTATATATCCCTAAGGATGTCAAACCATGCTATGACACCAAAACCTTATAACACACCATTACCACAAAACATATACCTGAACATCTAAAGGGCATTCAAGACCTTATGAAAATGACATGTTAGAGCAATCACATTCACTTATTATGGCATTATATAGAACATAAGTAGTTAAAGTTCAACTTCTCAATTCATTCCCAAACATATTTACACTGTAACATTACATTTCATAAGACATATATTTATGCTACCAAAAACATCTGAGAGTTTACTACTCTTTAACAATATATTTTACATGAAATGAGCACTAAATAAAGTTATTCTACCTAACTCTTTAGTATCAGCTAACTAGACCTTTGAGTCATTCTTGATTTCCAAAATGCAAGAACTAGACTTCTACTAGATTGCCTTAAAAGTTAGGTCTTTCTTATACCTAAAAATCAATGTTTGCAATTTTGATGAGCTTGCATCAGTGAGTAAACCATCCTTAATGTGCTTACTCACATCAAACACCAGGACAATTCTCAACCAATTCACAGACAAATCATATCATCAAATATTGAATATCACTTCACATTTCATCATGCTTCAAAAAATACAATTTGTGTACACTATTTTGCATTTTTATTTCAGAACAGTCCAAATAATTCATTTCAATCATTCATATAATACATATCAATTTGTATATGCAAATGCATATATGACTCAACTTTTATTTTTACTTTGTTTTGACCAAGCATCTTTGCACTGTCCTATATCCATTGTGAATATTGAGCTCATTTCATTTACTGTCTTGTACCCATTGTGGATACCTGGTTCATTAATAACTAAGCCTATGGCTCTTTGTGCACATTACTAAGCTTTAAGCTCTTTTTCACTAGTTACTCTGGTCATAGCTCCTTTATCTGATCATGTATATCAATGTGATGAAATGCATCATTTCACAAAATATGCTATGAATACCTATCATTCATGGTGCACATTCATTTTCATATATTCATTGGATCTAAGTTTGGCATTCAATATTTAGTTGAATACATATATTTTTCCAGATTCACATACAATTAGAAAACACTCCCAATACAATCTCAAATATCAAACTCCTCAGACCAGAATTATCTCAATCACATCAATAACAATTCAAAAACTGAAATTTAAATAGAAACAAATCAATTCTAGTGAGAAAACATCTAGGTTGACTCATAGTAAGCTCCAGATTAGCTATTGCTTTGACGAATCGGTAATGTTTGGATGTTTGCGTTTGACTTGTGCGTCTAAACTCATGCAATACACAAATATTTTATACATTACTAAGTTGCTCAATCATACATATGTGTGTGTGTGTGTGTGTTATGTACAATGGATGCTCAAACGATTTTTTTGGGTATGTATCCTTACATCACAGCTCTTGATCATTCAACCATTTTAACTTGTATACATCTAGTTTGCACTTAGGTTTATACCTCAAGTAAACTTGATTATTCTAAATTCATTAATCATATATTCACTAATCCTTTTCTAGCATCATACAATCACACACTATCCTAATTCTCATTCATTCATACCTAATACACCTTACTCATTTCTTTTGAATCGCAATTGTATTCTTAAGAACACCTTTATTCCTATAATACTCATAAATTTCTACATTTTAGATACATGATATCTAACAAATCCATTCCTTAGTTATAACATCAATTAACAACCTAATCTTATCAACCCTTTAACCAATTAATTAAACATCAAAGTAGGTTCATTTTAAGCCTCAATCAAGTCTAAATGCACCAAAGTAAAGTAACTTATCCTTAGTTGGTTCAAAAATCACACAAAAAGAAGATCTCACTTTCAATGCATTTCCCACGATCTTGGAGGCCTTCTTATGATCGTGGGATGTGTCATATGAAAATTTACTCTCCATTTTCTTTCAAAATTTTCCAGATTTTAACCCTTACATACTAAATCCAAAACATTTGCTTCATAGTTCATTATTTAGACTTCAATTCTTCATTAAATTCACCTTAATCCCAACTCAAAATCATCTATACTATAACTCATAAACTATTATTTATCATTTGCACAAAAATAGAACACAAATGTTTCCATTTGTCCATCAACAATCTAGCACTCATCAACACCATTACCATTATTAATCATTCCTTAAATAATCATCATAAATGCTTCTATTAAAACAAAACATGATTATCAAGATTATACTTACTTTTTTAACTCCAAAGCTTCCTGAAATTGTGAGTTAACCTAACCCCTCCAAGTTTACACAATCATCACCATTTTAAGGAGGAATAGATTGGGTTTCCATCAATAAGAAGAAGGTAACATAATATTTGGATGTCAAAGCGCAGAATCTTGGCAACCCAAAGTTGTGAGTGTGAGGGTTGTGAATGTCATAAATGGAGAAGAAGAAAGAAGAAGAAAAGAGCATGTGACAAAAGTGAAAAACAAAGATATTTATGTCTTGTGTGAGTGTCGTAGGTTAAGGTGTGTGGCAAGTGTTGTTACACTTAGCACTTGCCACATGTCTTCTTCTTATGGTTCCAAATGTCTTTTAATAACTAGTCCCTTTGTCTCTTAATCTCCATACCATTTTTCACCCAATTATCTAATGTCACGTGTCACTTATTTCTATTATCATGTGTAAATTTATCTGGCCACTTGGCATTTTTCTTAATCCAAAAATACATATTAATTCATAAATCTCCCAATTGTAACAAATAAATTCTAAATTAATAATTGAAAACCATTTGACCATAATTCAAGACATAATAAATTCACAATTTATATTAGGACCACTTTAAACCTTTTATAACCCATAATATATCAATTGAGTACATAAACAATCTTTGCAATGTGTACAAAGTCATAATTCATGTGTGTATGCTAAAGATATGCATATGAATGAAATGCTCCTCATAAATTCTCAATTTTATTTATCATGAACAATGGTTTAGGGTCCTAAACCTTAGTATGGAAAATGGGTTATTACATTATAGACAAAGTCAGAAGCATTGATCAAGAAACTTGATGATACGTATTTGACATTTTAACTACTCCAAGTGATGAGATGTGATATTTGTGGTGGTGGAAACCCTAATCATGAATTTCAAGTACCTTACAATATGGGACAACTGACTGAGCAAATTAATTTTAGGAGGAACTAGCATCATAATAATCCCTATATTGATATTTATAATTTAGTGTAGATGAACCATCTAAACTTTTCTTAAAACAATCAAGCTATACATAATTTTAAAAATAAACAATAAAAAAGGAAGCCAATCCTTAAAACACTTTTGAAAATTTTATTACTATATATGAGGCTCACTTTTAGAGTAATAAAATGTCTTTTTAAAATACACAAGCCTCCATAACATAGAGATTTATATTGGATAACTTACTAAATTTGTCTTCAAATGTAGCCAGATACATCCCTGAGGGAATAAGTGAATGCAATAACATTGAGGGAGTGGAAAGCAACTAAAAATTAAAGACGAGAAGGTTACTATATAAGAAAATAATGATGGGGAGAAATAGTGAGAGAAAGAGGAAGAGTTAAAGAAGAAAGTTGTCATATAGTACCAACAGAGAATTAGATACCTAAGCAAGCTTGAGATTAATAAAAAGAAAGATGAATTTAGTAAGTTTTAAAGATTTTTAAAAATTTATATCAACATAAATTTTGTTAAAACTCTTTCTTATATACCAAAGTATGTCAAGTACTTAAAGGATCTCCTTTATAATAAAAGGGTTTCAGAAATTATTAAGCAGTTCTTTACTGTCTTCTAAAATAAATCATCCCAAAAAATAAGGACCTAGGGAGTTTTTCTTGTCGAACCCTAAACTTTTCTTAGAAGACTAGAACTAATAAATGAGAAATGTGGAGAAGTTCATACTTGTGTTTTGGTGTTTTTAGTG
>JANQBM010006086.1:0-12813 GCA_025594535.1 Erythroxylum domingense | reverse complement strand
ACGATTGAGTGCAGTAGCACGCCACCCTCGCGGGGCACGGACTCGGATATCATCAACGATGTCTGGTTCGGGTCTTGCGAATGTGGGGTGTTACACAATTGACATTCCAAATCACCAAAAGCATTCTTATAAATCTCCATTTGTGAGTTTAGGAGATCTTGTATCATCTCAAAACTTGGTCTAAAAGAGACATTAGGATTCAAAAATATCTCAACTGCAAATAACAAAAAGTAAAGTTTCCTTTTCCCATCTCTCAGTGATGACTGTAAGATGAGGTGTGTATAAAGAAAACCTATTTTTATATTGGCCTTGATTGCTTCATTTGCCATCTCTATGATATCATAAAAATAACTCATTGTGGCCTTCTCATCACTATTAGCCAAACAAAGTACCATCACCAAAATCTCACAAACTTGATGATAAATTGACATTGGGATCAAAATTCATTATCTTCAAGTGTAATTATAGAAACCTCTAATCCAACATTAAACTTACCATGCTAAGATGCAACCCACCAATCATTTGTAAACATTTGTCTCAAATCTTTCTTCATCATAATAAAACACTAAAGTGGTAAGAAATTAGTTGCAATCTTGTAATAGCAGGACGACAAATTCCTACTATTGGTGAAATCCTTTTTCATTAAATTCAAGACTCATGCATAATTGTAGATAAACTTGGTCACCTTTTTTACTTTCTTCACAGTCTCATAAATAATAGGAAAATAACTAGCATCTCCTATATTTTCCAACATCAAGTCAATGCAATGTAAAACACAAGGAGTCTAATAAAAAGAATTATATTTGCTTTACAACATTCTTTAAACTGCTTTATAAGCAAAATCATTGTTAGTAATGAATTGAATAATATTTTTGTAGGGAGCCACAGATTCATGCATCACATATATGGCAAGGCAGCGGAAGTGTCGAAATCAAAATTTCAACCCCATGATAACCCCAAAAAATCCAAAATCTATGTGCATGTATAAACATATTATAAGAACATGAAATTACATCATATGTACCTTGCAAATACTCCTCCTTTCTTGAATCTTCTACTTGTTTAGGTTGTAGCAAACATCAAACACGTTCCTTGGCCTCTAGAGAGCACGCAAAGATGAAGAAAAATCAGTATGTAAGGGTGGTTAGAGCACTAAAAAAGATGAATTCAAGTAGAAGCTCTAGTGAGAGTTAGATCAAGACCAAGTTTCATATAATTAATCTCATGCAGCAATTGCTTAAAATTGTATAAAACAATCTCAAGATCACTCCTCTCAACTTCCAGAACTCTTCTGGACCCTTAGTCTCTCTATTGAGTGTCTTTTATAGCTAAAAATTTATATGTACATAAGTGAATAACTCACTTATGTACCTCCTGTCATTAAGTCGATCACGATCGTTGCTTGCTTAATTGACAGCGATGTTCACTTTTTTCACTCAATCTTTTATGTGTGTAACCCTTAGGTTCTCAATTATTTTGGTCACTTAAATTAACTCTTAATCTGAGAAAATCATGAAGGGTTTCATGATGCCAATTTACAGGAATGTAAGTGGGTTAACACTCGAACTCTTCTATAGTTAATAATCTAACTTACGAACCTTTCCATAATCAATTACTATGCAATTCGTCCCTTCACCATCCTATACCACACTTAGTTCGGAGTATGAGTTATGTGTCAACTCCCACTAGACTAATTATGTCAGATCTAATCCAAGTGATGTTAGTTATTGTCTTGGGAATCTCATTACTCTATGTGTCATTAAAGACTCTCTTCATGACATATAATTGCTCTGCCTAGAGATTCCCGAGTAATGACCCCAACAAGAGGCCATGGGTATCATCTCCTTCTATTAGGAGTGGTGAATTTTTTATTAGCTACCTAATTACCTTCGAATACCAATAGTTGTACCCAATTACCTCTCTATAAGCAACATCATCTTGAGGCAATAAGGAATGGTGTCAAAGCATATGATCAGTATCCAAGATATCCTTAAGTACCTCAAGTCTAAGGATATTTACACCATTGCTATAATGAGATTAATCACTGACATTTGATAGATCATCCATATGATAATCTCATAGCGAGTCATCCGATGTACTTACTACTCTTAGTAAGCATCCATATGTTAACTTTAAACATCTCATGTTTACAGTTTATGAGATCAGCTGCTTGATCAAATCAAGAAGTATAACATGTGCTAGTCTATCTGAATTGACAATGTCTTGTCTCATTAATCCTATGACTAGGGATAATTTAGATACTAACATAATTGCACATGATAGGAATCTCATTATCATGATCTCATCATGATTTCCTTCATACTACGTTTTGTATCATGGACTTTATTAATTTGATTTAAGAATTACATAAATTCATAAATAGATGAACATCAAATTAATGAAAATTGCCTTTTGCTTTATTAATCAAAATAAAGTTTGTACAAAAGTGCGAAAGGTAATTGCCTTTAGAGCACTATTCTAACAATCTCCCATTTGCACTAAAGTTAATCACCTTTGTATCTAATACTATAGGCGAGTATACTAGAATCAAATCTCATTTGAGGAAGTATCTTAGTTGAAGGATTAGTGATGTTCTGATCTGTGGGCACTCTCTCTATCTTCACATCACCTATATCAATGATCTCCCTGATTAGGTGATATCTCCTGAGTACGTGCTTGGACTTCTGATAAGACCTTGGTTCCTTGGCTTAAGCAATAGCTCCATTATTATCACAATACAACAGTATCGAGTTTACAATGCTTGGAACCACTCCAAGTTTCATAATGAACTTCTTGATCCCAACAGCTTCTTTTGCCGCTTCGACAGCTGCAATGTACTCTGACTCGGTTATTGAATCTGTAGTCGTCTCTTGTTTTGAACTCTTCCTACTGACTACTACACCATTTAGTGTGAAAATATAACCTGATTGGGATTTATTGTCATCCTAGTCAGATTGAAAGTTAGCATCTGCTTACCTGCTCATACGAGATCTCCATCTCCATATACCAAGAATACATCCTTCGTCCTTCTCAAGTGCTTTAGGATATTCTTGATAGCCACCCAGTGACACTCACTAGGATCTGATTGATATCTGCTCGTAACACTTAGAGCATACAATATATCAGGTCTTGTACATAACATAGCATACATGATTGATCCTAGTGTCGAAGCACACGAGATCAAACTCATGCGAGTCCTTTCATTTTACGTCTTGGGACACATAGATTTTGAAAGTTTTATCCCATGAGTCATGGGAAGAAACCCTCTCTTACGCTGCTCCATGCTAAACCTCTTTAGCACTTTATCTTTATATGTAGACTGTGAAAGACCTAGTAACTTCCTTAATCTATCTCTATAGACCTTTATTCCTAATATATAAGTTGCTTCTCCAAGGTCTTTCATGGAGAAATTCCAGAACAACCAAATTTTGACAGATTGCAAACTTAAGACATCATTTCCTATTAATAATATGTCAAATAACACAAGGAATATGATAACAATCCCACAAAATTTCTTGTACACATAGGGTTCATTCGGATTTTATGAGAAACCAAACTCTTTGATTGTTGCATCAAATCAAATGTTCCAACTCCTAAATGCTTGCTTCAATCCATAAATAGATTTCTGAAGCTTGCATACCTTTTTGCCATCTTTGGATATGAAGCCCTCAGGTTGTATTATATACACATCTTCAGCTAGGTTTCCATTTAGGAAAGTCGTCTTCACATCCATTTGCCATATCTCATAATTATAATGAGCAGCAATGGCTAAGGATATTCTAATGGATTTAAGCATTGCTATAGGATTAAATGTCTCGTCATAGTCAACTCCTTGTCTTTGACGATAACCTTTAACGACTAATCTCGCTTTATAAGTAATCACATTACCATCCATGTCAATTTTCTTCTTGAAAATTCACTGGCACCCTATGATTTTTATTCCTTCGGGTGGATTAACCAAAGTCCAAACTTGGTTTTCAAATATGGAATCCATTTTGGACTTCATGGCTTGAAGCCAATTTTCATATTTTAAACTCTTTAAAGCCTCTTCATAGGTTATAGGCTCATCATCCTTTATGAGCAATACGTCATTATATTCACTTACCAGAAATCCATATTTCTTTAGAACATTACATATCCTACTTAACCTATAAAATTTTGTGTGTCTTAAGGTTTAACTGTTGTCTTATCTCTATGAACAACAATCTCAGGTTTAGGTAGTTGATATGCATCTGCTTGAGTATCACAAACTTCATCAAATTCAAATTTTCTCCTAATATCTACTCTTAGAAGAAAAAGACAACATGCTTTGAGATAAACACTTTTTGTTCTAAAGCATTATAGAATTGATATCTAATTGTTTCCTTAGGATATCCTACAAATAGATATTTATCAAATTTTACTTCAAGCTTGTCTGATTGAATCCGCTTCACGTAAGCTGGAAAACCCCAAACTTTCATATGAGAAAGATAGAATTTTTTGTTAGTCCATATCTCATATAAAGTAACATCAACTACTTTTGAGGGGACTCTGTTTATCACATAAATAACAGTCTCAAGTGCATAACCTCAAAAGGATTTTGGTAGATCTGCTAAACCCATCATTGACCTTATCATATCTAACAATGTTCGGTTTCTCCTTTCAGTCACACCATTATGTTGCGGTGTGTAAGGTGGAGTCCATTAGGATACAATCCGGTTATCCCTGAGATAACTTAGAAACTCCTCATTCAAGTATTCACTACCTCGTTCTGATCGAAGTGTTTTGACATTTTTACTGAGTTGTTTCTCTACTTCATGTCTGAATTGTTTAAACATTTCAAATGCTTCAGACTTGTATCTCATTAGATATACAAACCTATATCGTGAATAATAATCGACAAAGGTAATGAAGTGCACAAAAACACTTTTGGCATGAATGGACATCGAACCATATACATCAAAATGTATTAGGTCTAATAACCTATTCGCATATTCACCCTTTCCTTTAAAAGGTAATTTAGTCATCTTGCCTAACAAGTAAGATTCCCATGTATCGTATGATTCATAATCAAATGACCCTAAGCTACCACTCTTGTGTAACTTAGCCATACGTCTCTCACTTATATGGCAAAGTCAACAATGCCATAAGTAAGATGATTTTAAGTTATCTCGTTTTTGTCTTTTATTGTCATTGATATTTAAAATTGGATTGCACATATCTAATATGTAAATACCATTTCACAATTTAGTAGTACCATACAACATTTCATTCAACTTAAATTGAACAACCGTTGCTTAAAAAAGATAAATGAAATCCTATTTTATTAAGATATGAAACAAATACAATGTTCTTTGTCATAACAGGTATATAATAACAATTATCCAAAATTAACTCTAGCCCATTAGGAAGATACAAAATATAGGTTCCTACGACTAATGCAGCAACTCTTGCTCCATTTCACACAAGTAGGTCCATCTCTCCCTTCTTGAGCGGTCTACTATCCCTGAGACTCTACATATCAACACATATATGTCAGCTTCATCCGGTATCTAATACCCAAATGTTATGATCTGAAATAGTATTAACCTGAGCATCTAATGCCTTCTTATGCTTCAATGACTCTAGATAGGCTTTATAGTTTCTCTTCTAATGCCCTTTCTTATTGCAATGAAAGCATATTCCCTTTGGTGTATTATCCTTTGTCTTCTTCTTGGCTACACCTCCTACAGGCTTCTCAGACTTCTTCCTCTTCTTTTGGTTCCTCTTACGAGAACCAAAAGCAGAGTCCACTAGCATCATAGCCTTACTGTCCTTCTTGACAGTTTGTTCAGCTATTTTGAGTAAATTAATCAGCTTAAGAATTGAAGTGGATATTTTGTTCATCCGATAGTTAAACATAAACTTTGAATAACTATCAGTCAAACCAATTAGAATTAAGTCTATACTTAATTCATGATCTATTATGAAACCCAAACTGGCTAACCTCTCAATATGTCCATTCATCTTTAACGCGTACTGCAGTAGAGATGATCCCTTAGCCATTTTAAAGCAAAAAAGCAACCTCGAGATCTCGAACCTTTTAGATCGAACTTGCTGATCAAACAGTTCCCTTAGATGGCAAACTATGTTATGAGCATCCATAGTCTCATGTTGCTTTTGCAGTTTTAGTGTCATAGAGGCCAACATAATACAACTAGCCAGCTCACTATCATCTAATAGCTTCTTGTAAGCTTTCTGATCCTCATCAGAAGCATCAGCAACAGGGAGATCGTGAAATGGATCATCTAGGACATATCCTAGTTTCTCATATTTGAGAACAATTCTCAAATTTCGTAGCCAATCTAAGAAGTTTGGTCCCATGAGTTTGTTGGAGTCAAGTAGAGAGTGTAAGTTCATACTGGATAAAGACATCACGACAATTCAATAACCTAGAAGAATGAAGACATCGTTAGAATGTAGATAAATGTATATTGATAAGGACTTTAATCACATGCATTATGGGTCCCACTATTTTATCCAAATCCATAGCCCTCACCACCAATCCAAAAAAATTTATATTTTTCCTAATGGGTTGATATCTAATATTACTAAGAATGATCTTGGGTTTGCCCAACAAGCTACCTTAGGTCAATCGGTACGTATCATTTATACCAATTGCATTCAGTTATGCAACTATCGACCTGTGCCATCAACTGTTGATTTAGCAAACTCATTGGCTTATTAACTCTTGATGCGTATACATCCGATATATACTACCCAACTCCGCCTCTATCCACATTGACCTCGGATTTGCCCAACAAATCAACGCTTCCAGTTAGGACTAACCCATTAATCCGAAAATCTAATTTTCATGGTTTGAACATATTTGTATAGTGTGGGCTTAGGTTTGCCCAATAATCCAACACCAAAAGAATTTTGGTTCTTGCCATATCAATGTAAGGCGTAATTCTTAATATTTTGGTTGAGGGATTTATTCTTAGGTCTCATAAATACTTGGATGACATTATATATACATCACATATATATATTTAGATTATGGACAACTCAATTAAATTGAGCCTATGTCTGTAACCACCCTTAAAATGCAACTAATGCATGTATCACACAAAGGAGGTTTAATTTAGGTTGTGACTTGACTATGCATTTAAAGTTAGTGATTCGATTCAACTTTTGAACTAAATTAGGTACTAGTGTTAGTCTCGTCTAATTCTAATTATGAATGTTATTCGATTAGGAACCCTAAAATTCAATTATTTTGATGTCCAAATTAAACACTTTAATTCTAGTGCACATGCCTTTTTCTAGTCACACTAGAAATGCTATGCTCTACTTAGATTAATTCTAAATTAATCCCTAGGGTTTCCAAAATTTTTGAACATCAATTAGTCATCTAATGCATCCCTAGGTTATCTCAAATTTATCAAGACAATTTCGACACAAGCCAAAAAATATCTTGACGGCCAAAATTATCAAGATAAATGAGTTAACCTACTAGACACTAAAGAGACCGATTTGATGTCCATAAATTTTCTAGAACCCTAATTTCAAGCACATGCACTTAGCATGCTACTAGAATCAAAATAATACATTTCTTATCTTGTACAAATAATTTCAAAGTATTATAACCGAAATACATACACATAAGTCATTAAATAAGTTAGCCTGCTTTCAAAAAGTTGTCCAGTGTTGACTTTGACTTCATCTATTAATTGAATCAAGTTCAATTAATTCTGTAAAAATTCCAAAGTCATATACACATTATAAGTATGCCTAACAAAAAATTCGAGAACCTAATTCCTAGGAATTCTTTATAAACTAAGTGGAATTTTCCAGCACATCATATGTCCACTACACTTGTCGTACACTACCAGCATGCATGTAAAATCGAGAATAAATAATCAATCACTTAAAAAATAGGTGCCAAGGGTCTCATACAATGGCAATATCATATGTGCATGTTCATGAAGAAAATTCATAAAAACAATTTTTTATAAAATTATTCTGGAATTTACAAGCATGCATGTTAATCAGATTTCCAGAATTCCCAGAACTTCATACATGCATCAGGCTGAAACGAAAATCATAATAAAATAGAAAATGAAATTCAATTGCATTTTCCTTTGACAAAAAAATAACATAACACCTTATAAACATTTTTGTGAAAGAAAATTAAAAAAATAGTTTTCTATAATTATTTAACAAATTTCAAAATCAGCACATATATTCTGTTTTCCAGAAATTCCCAGAAACTAACATATGAACAGATTGGAGTTTAATTCGCAAGAAAATAGCAAATGACATTCAATTGAAATTGCCTTTGATAGAAACATAATATAACATCTTATAAAATTTTCTGTGAAAAAAAATTAGAAAAAATTCTACAATTTATACAAATTTTTTAAAATCAACATATATGTCAGTCACAACCTATCAAATAATTTACACATTTTCAATAGATTACCTTATACATGCATAATATGCTCTGATACCACTGTAGAGAGCCATGGATTTATGCATCACATACATGGCAATGGAAGTGTCGGAATCAAAATTAGAAACCCCATGACATCCCCAAAAAATCCAGAATCTATGTGCATGTATAAACAAATTATAAAAACATGAAATTACAGTAAATGTAGCTTGCAAATACTCCTCCTTTCTTGAATCTTCTCCTTGTTTGGGTTGTAGCAAACACAAAACACCTTCCTTGGCCTCTAGAGAGCACGCAAAGATGAAGAAAAATCAGTATGTAAGGGTGGTTAGAGAACCAAACAAGATGAGTTCAAGTAGATGCTCTAGTGGGAGTTAGATCAAGATCAAGTTTCATATAATTAATCTCATGCAACAATTTCTTAAAACTGCATAAACAAATCTCAAGATCACTCCTCTCAACTTCCAAAACTCTTTTGAACCCTTATCCTCTCTATTGAGTGTCTTTTATGGCTAAAAATTCATATGTATATAACTGAAGAACTCACTTATGTACCACCTGTCATTAAGTCGGTCAATATCATAGCCTATAAGCCACGATTGTGGCTTACTTAATTGACAGCCATGCACACTTTGTTTTTTATCCAATCTTTTATGAATGTGACCCTTAGGCTCCCAGTTATTTTTCCCACTTGAATTAACTCTTAATACGAGCAAATCATGAAGGGTTTTATGATGCCAATTAATCAGAATGTAGGTGGATTAACACTCGAATTCTTCAATAGTTAATTATCTGACTTATGAACCATTTCATAGTCAATTACCTTGAAATTCATCCCTTCACCATCCTATACCCCACTTAGTTCAGAGTATGGGCTATGCGTCAACTTCCACTAAATTGACTATGTTAGATTTAGTCCAAGTGATGTTAGTTCTTATCCTGGGGATCTCATTACTCTATGTGTCATTGAAGACTCTCTTCATGACATATAATTGCTTTGGCCAGAAACTCCCGAGTAATGACCCTGACAAGAGGCTATGGGTATCATCTCCTTCTATTAGGAGTGGTGAATCCTTTATTGGCTATCCAATTACCTTCAAATACTAATTTAGATGAATAATGCAAGATATACAATGCATATATAAGAAAAATAAATTTCTAATACTAATTCAAAAAAAAATTTAATACTAATTTTCCTTTCCTTTCTACTATTTTCCCCCTATTTGTTATTAATCAAAAAATGTCATTTCAGACGATTCAATATTTCAAAGAACATATGTTGAATATCAATGCAGGTCGTCTTGAGGTCTTCTTCTGTAGTCACATTTAGAAGTGCTACTTCCTCATGAAGATCACCAACTAAGTCACTTAGTTCATCAATCTTAGTATCAATTTCTTTAATATGTTTAGCTAAGGCTTCTTGATCTTCCTTATGCTTTTGACTAGCTTCAGTCCATGCAATGAAATTCTTCAAGAACTCCAAATTATCGGTAGAATCTTGTAGCTTTTCACTTATTAGATGAAGATACTCAGAGAGAGACGGTTTTCTGATTGAATTGCCTAAGTCAATAATTTTGATGGAGGGTAATTGGAAAGTTTATGTTTGGTGCAGAATTTAAAGATCATCAGGTTTGGGTAGTTTGAAAATTGGTTTTCCTAGAAGGTGTAGGATATCTTTGACAGAAGGAATGAAACCTAAGGGTTTAAAATGAATAAGTAATTGCACAAAGGTTTCTAAGTAGAAATTGATACCTTTAATTGTAATATTTTTGTATCTTCCTTCCGATATTGTCCCAATGACCTTGAAACTTTCATATATGGTTGATGCACCAAAGTTACTTCCTGATGTCCTTGATATGTGACGTGAAATATATACGCCTACAGGTTGAGCTGCACGACATACATCGTCTATATGCTTCATCGCCACTCGAATTTCTTCTTCCGTGAGATCATCTTCTTGTTTCTTAGGAAATTTCTTCTTCTTGCCTTTGTCTTTGCTGTCTATCAGTGTTGGACGTCTAGGTTGTACATCTGGTACAATCTTTATTGTTGTTCCACTTGTCACTGGGTAGATTGTGTAAGGATTGTTTGTTATCTTCAATATATATGGTTCTGCCTTTTCATCTCGCAGAATACCATACAATCTTCTTTCTTTAGGGCTAAGAAGGTGTATCGTCTGATCGTTTACTGTTACAGGTTCAACTTGAACCTTAACTTTCTATTTAGGAGGTTCTCTGATGATAATTGAACATCTATTTCTATCATGTATTGATTCTTTTATAATCTTCATCTTCAAATCTTCTTTCTTCATTGGTTGAGGAGGTTGTAGATTCGTTGCTGCTTTTTAACCTTCTTTTTCTGAATCGTCTTCGTCTTCCTTTGTTCTTCTGTTGGCTTAGAAGAGAGTTATTGTTGATACTTCTTCTACTCAAATACTAACTTCCTTTTTATCTCTGTCTCTCTAGACGGTTGTTCTGATTGAGTCTGAGGGATAGAGACAATTTCTTTAATAGGTTGTTGTTGTTGTTCCTTTGCACTTTTAGAAACTTGACCAAGAATCAAAGTTTTTTGCTTTTTCTGTTCTTGTTGTCATAAAGTCATCAATCTTAGTGACCTTCTAGACTTCTCAGGTCTTTATGATTGGAGTGTCTCAGCCTTTCTCTTTAAAGACACTTTATGAGTTGGTTGTTGAACCTTTACACTTTCCTTCATTTCAGGAATCGTCTTAACTTGTATTGACTTATAAGACGATTGTTTAACTTTTGCCACCTCAGCTGAGATTCTTTTGGTTGATTGAGGTTTTGCTTACATACTAGATGAAACATCTTCTTTCCTACTTCTTCTGATTGAAAGCTCCTTTAGATTATGATACCGATGTGAAATCTTTATCCGTTTCAGCTACAGTCTTAATCCCCATTTTGCAAATAGTAGAGGCATTGATAACACTCGTAATATTCAACTTTACTCTGTTTCCTCTATCAAGTAGGATTCCAGATTCTTTGAAGAATCTTATCAACAACATACCGTAAGATAACGAACCACTCTTTAGATGATAATCCTCCTTAGCCTTTATCATGTATGTCAGAATCAAGAATGGAAGATTAATAAATTGGTGTGTGAGTAGATGAAATAGACAACGTTCATCATTCATCGTCACCAAATCCTTTGATCCCACTATTGGTAAAATAAAGTGAAGAAGAATTGAATGAAGAACCCTAGCCTTCGGAATTAGGTTTGAAGACTTCTTGACTCCTGTATTACTCGATCCATATAATTGTCTATTAATGTTGTCTTCATTTATGTGACTTTGAGCAATCCACTTTGTATTGTTGAACAGTTTTGCTCCTTCATTTGGGCATTCAGTAACCCTCACAATAGAATGTTGTGAAACAATCACTGACTATCTGTTTACCACTGATACCAAGGTGTTATCTACCACCTTTGCATTTTTCTAGAACTCATATACTTCATTTGGATACATTGGTTCTCGGATATTAAAGAAAATTTCCCATCCAACTGCTTTGATCTCAGGTTCGATATCCATTCGATCTTCCTTCAGAGTAGTAAAATCAACGAGTCTCCCATAAACAAGATATTTCGACATTTTTGTAATCTGTAATGTATAAACACTAAACACAAAAATGTATTTCGCTTAAAGAAGTGAGGTTAGTATACAGAAACAATTGAGAGAAAGATAAAAAATGAAAATGAGAAAGAATTGATGTAGAGAACAAGGGATTGAATCGACTTTGTTGAGAGCACTTTTGAAGTAGGTAAGTTACTAAGAAAATTCTAGAATGTAGAGTGTTGCAGATTTTTAGAGATTTCTTTTTATAAACACTCTTAAAAAGTTACCGTTTGTAACGTCTGTGACTGATCCACAGGTAATCATAAAATTGATGTTACTGAGTGAAAATTACTGTTACTATTCCTTACGACTTTTCTGCTTCATTAGAACGTATCGTCTGGGTCATAGAGTTTCAAACGAATGGTCATTTAACATTGCCATATTCAGATTTCGTCTTATTTCCTTGAATCTATCTTCACTTAAGGGTTTGGTGATGATATCTGCCCATTGTTGATTTGTCTCAACAAATTGTAGATTGATGATCCCTCTCTATACATAGTCTCTTATAAAACGATGTCTAACTTCAATATGCTTCACCCTTGAGTGTTGTATTGGATTCTTTGAGAGATTGATAGCACTTGTGTTGTCACAGAAGATTGGAATTTGATCCTCTTGGATAGAATAGTCCTCTAACTGATACTTTATCCATAATATTTATGAACAACAGCTTGCAGCTAACATGTATTCAGCTTCTACAGTAGATAGAGCAATTGAACTTTACCTCTTGCTTGACCAAGAAATTAGATTATGACCAAGAAAGTGACAACCTCCA
>JANQBM010006034.1:0-12821 GCA_025594535.1 Erythroxylum domingense | reverse complement strand
CAAACCATTATTTAGGACTTTAAAATTGATAGGTTATTAAAATATTTATGTCAACATTTATTGGACCCCCCTAAATCTATTTTCTGGCTCCGTCACTGGCTATGGGCCTTACGCATCACAGGTGGTTCTTTTTAAGAAAAAAGACAACTCGTGGCGGATGTGCATAGATTATCGGGAATTAAACTGAGTTATAGTGAAGGACAAATTCCCTATACCCTTTATCGAAGAATTATTGGACGAATTGCATGGGGCGGGTTGGTTTTCCAAACTGGACCTGCGTTTGGGCTACCACTAAATTCGCATGCAGCCAGAAGATATTCCGAAGACAGCCTTCAAAACTCATGAAGGGCATTACGAGTTCTTAGTAATGCCCTTCAGACTGACAAACGCACCGTCGACCTTTCAACGTCTCATGAACGAATTGTTCAGGCCGTATTTGAGTCATTTTATTTTAGTTTTCTTTGACGACATAGTAATATATAGTCCTTCCTTGTCAGAGCATGTGGAGCATCTTTCAGTGGCTCTTTGGACGTTATTGGAGAACCAGTTATTTCTAAGAGGGAGAAAGTGTGTTTTTGGGGCTCGACAGGTCGACTACCTGGGGTACACTATTTCGAAAGACGGAGTGGTGACTGATTTGAGGAAAATCAAAACAATCGAGGACTGGCCAGTACCCATATGCGTTAAAGAATTACGTGATTTTTTGGGACTCACAGGATATTACAGGAGGTTCATACGGGGGGATGCAGTGGTTGCGAAACCATTGACGGAATTACTTACGAAGGAGAGGATGACCAATTGAAGTTAGCAACAGGAAGAACAGAGGGCTTTTGATGACCTGAAAAGTGCACTGATGTCAGCTCCGGTGTTAGCATTACCAGATTTTGCTACACCATTTGTGGACGAAGTTGATGCTAGCGGAGATAGAATTGGGTTGTACTGCAACAAGAGGGCCATCCGATTGCCTTCTTGAGTAAATCGCTAGCGAGGAGGCACCAAGGGCTATCTACATATGAAAAAGAGTTTTTAGCAGTTATCAAGGCATCAAACAGTGGCACCATTACTTAAGCCTTGGTCCTTTCATAGTCAAGACCGATCATCGCAGTTTAAAGTATCTGTTGGAACAACAGTTGTCCACCCCCTTTCAACAGTCCTGGCTACCGAAACTCTTAGGGTATGATTTCGAGGTGCAATACAGAAGCGAGAAGGAAAATGCAGCAATAGACTCCCTCTCTCGAGTCACTAGTGCCGAATTATTAGTGATATCAGTATCGCAATTATAAGGAGAGTTGCTTGAGGAGATCAAAAAGAGTTGGTAGGAAGACAAGACAATTTAGAAGTTAATTCAAGAACTAGAGTCTAACAGTAAGAAGGGTGGGGCTTATGAATGGAAGGATAAGTTGTTTAGATGGAAAGGCCGTTTAGTGGTGGGAAACAATTCGAGACTTTGGAAGCAAATCATTAGCATCAGTCACGATGATGCTATGGGGGGCCGTGCAGGGGCAGTAGCCACTACGAAGAAATTACAGACTATGTTCTTTTGGAAGGGCCTGGCTCGGGATGTAAGAAACTATGTCCAGAAATGCATGAATTGCCAAAAAAATAAAGAGGACAGCTCTGCATATCCGGGAGTGTTGCAACCTCTCAACATACCTGAAGGTAGCTGGAAAGAGGTTATTATCGATTTTGTGGAAGGGTTGCCAGTGTCGAAGGGAAACTCAGTTATCTTAGTAGTAGTGGATCAGTTTTTCAAATATGCCCATTTTATACCTGTTAAACATCCTTACACTGCTTGCGACATAGCTGGGTTATTTTTTAATAATGTGTCTAAACTGCATGAAATGCCTGAGTTCATAGTGAGTGATCGGGATTCGATTTTCTTAAGCAAGTTCTAGCAAGAACTTCTTCGAATAAAGGAAGTCTAATTGAAATGTTCCACGGCTTATCATCCCCAAACGGATGGCCAGACCGAGGCAGTTAACAAGGTTCTAGAAACCTACCTACGTTGTTTCTGTGGGAAAACGCCTCACAAATGGGAAGAATGGGTGGCAATAGCGGAATGGTGGTATAATACCACTTACAAGGAGGCCATTAATATGACACCATTTGAGTGTTTATATGGGTATCCTCCCCCTGTTTACACTCCTTATATAGCAGGAGATTCCAAGGTCTTAGAAGTTGATCGAGCTCTGCAGGATCAGGAAGCCATGATTGGTGTGACAAGGTTTCACTTGCAGAGGGCTCAGAATCGTATGAAGCAATATGCAGATTCTAAGCGTTCGGAGAGGGAGTTTCAGGTAGGGGATATGGTCTTGTTAAAATTGCAACCTTATAAGCAATTTTAGTTACAGAGGAGAAGTAACCAGAAGCTGTCGCCTTTATATTACGGACCCTATAGAGTGATGCAAAGAATTGAAGGGGTTGCTTACAAGTTAGATCTTCCAGCAGGGACATTAATTCATCCAATGTTTCATGTTTCTCAACTTAAGAGGGCAAGGTCAGGACATGTTCAGACGTCTCTAAATTTACCGGAGTTTCTCACTTCCACTGAAAAGGTGCCTGTGGCGATCTTGGACTGGAGGATGGTTAAAAAAATCAACAGGGCTGTCACACAATGGTTGGTTTAGTGGTCTGATGGTGCGAACACTAATGCAACTTGGGAATATGTATTTGATCTTCAGAGATGGTTTCCTGAGATTAATTTGGTAGACAAGAACTTTAAGGGGAAGGGAATTGTTGCAAAAATCGTTGAAGACGAAGACGGGTGAATGGAGATGGCAGAAGATTCTAGAACGCTAACAGTACTATATGCTGCGTTTAGGTTAAATAGGATAGCACGTGCTGTATCCATGTTAGGGACACACTCATGATGTATTAAAACAGAATGACAACAAATTTGTTACGATATGTCTGATGAGTAAATGAATGTTGTCTTCTCTTTCTTTCTCTGTGTGCTCTCTCTCTCTCTCTCTTATCTCTGCCCCTCTCTCTGTCTTTTTGGTTACGATTATCTGCTACAAAAAAATAACGAAGGAGAGAACCATTTATTTTATCAACAATGTTGTCCTATTTAATCCGATTTATCTATTTTTGTGGATAAATATATGGATGGAATATAATGAAATGAAGTAAGAATTGACTTACCCAGTTTATGGACTACACGAGCACATGATCTCTGATAGATAAGCCATATGGCAGAAAGATGAGAAACTTGATTAAGATAAAAGATTAGCTTTACAACCATATGTTTATTGCTGCCAGATAAGTACGACATCGTTGCGAGGCTTACCAATTATTCTTATTGGTTGTAGATGATTGCGTCGTAATGTTGATGATTCACCAGGCCGTACGCAATAATCCATGCCCCTGCATATCAGATTTGATTGATGAATCCCCAAAACAAACTACAATCATATTCAATGCTGTAAATATCTAATTGGGCTTAGTAAGAGATTGAATTTTGGTACGGTATTTTATCAGTACTATTTAATATTAGGTATTTTGGTACAGTATTTTATCGATACCGTTCAATAGGTATCGTTTGGAGTAGTTTTTAAATTTATGAAATAGTATTTGAATTTTTTAAAAAATTGTAAAAATGTTCATTGTCATATTTTCAAATTCAATGCACTAAATAATATGTCAATGCTTTCTCATCCTTGACTATCTTCCAAGTCATCCATATCTATGAAACCGGTTACTCAGAAACCTAATCTGCCAAAAAATCAATATTATCAATGAAAATTGGATCTGTTGAACTATTTGTGCTATTAAGAGTCTTAGTAAATAATAAATTTTAATTTTTAAAAATTATAAGAAATTAATAATGATAATAACATATCTTTTCCGAAGTTTTAAATTGTAACGAACGAATACCAAGTCATTCAATCTCTTGTGCTTCAATCTATTCCTTTTTTTGGAATTGATGAATTCTAATGTGCTCCAGTTTCGTTCACAACTTGTTGCACTTACACATTGACTTAAAATTTGAATTGTAAACTTTTGCAATTTTGAAATACCACTTCCACATTGACTCCACCAAGAAACTATTAGTCGTATGATAACAAAAGTAGCGTTGTAAAAAAAAGTGATAATTAATTTTCAAAAAAAAAAGAAAAAGGAAACAACTAATACTTGGAGAAAGTTTTGCTTTTGTCGAATATCTATCTTCTGGAGATTTTGGATTGTCAAATAGCAATCGACAATCCAAAATCTCCAGAAGATAGATTATAAAGCTCCATTTATGAGCTCAAGAGATCTTGCATCATTTTATGGCCAATAATTGTTGTAATAGTGAATAACATTCCTCTACTAACTTCAGCTTTCTTTGTAAAATCTGGTAAAAAATATACACTAGGATTCAAAAATGCCCCAGCTACAAAAAACGGAGAAAAAGGTTTCCTTTCCCATCTCTCATTGATGATTGCAATATACGGTGTGTATAAAGAAGGCCTATGTTTTAGATTGGCCTTGATTGCTTCCTTTGCCCTCTCTATGGCATAAAAAAAAAACCTATTGTTGACTTTTTTCCACTATTAGTCAAGCGAAGCACCCTCACTAAAGGCTCGCAAACTCAGATAACAAATTAAAATTGAGATCAAAATTCTCTATCTTCTAGTATAATGCTGGAAACCTCGAATCTAGCATTAGACCTAGCATGCTGAGATACAACCCACTTATCACTTGTAAATATTTGTCTTAACTCTTTCTTCATAGAAACAAAAGACTGAAGTGATAAGAAATCCATTGCAAATCTTGTTACACTAGGACGAAATAAATTCTTACCATTGGCAAATTCCTTTCTCATTAAATTCAACACCTATGCACGATTATAGATAAATTTGGTCACCTTTTTAGCTTTTTGCATAGTCTCATCAATAATAGGAAAATTTCTAGGATCCACTATAATCTTCAGTATTAGGTCAATACAATGTGTTGCACAAGGAGTCTAAAAAAAGTATTATACCTATTTTGTAACCTTCTTCTTGTGGTTTTATACACGGAATCATTATAAGTAATGAACTGAATAATACTTTACTTTATTCACAACTTCATCAAATATCTCAAATAAAATAGCAATATTTCTAATAAAGCTAGATGCATCAATAGACTTCAAAAATATTGAGCCATTTGCATAATAAACCAACAATTAATAATAGGCTCTTATCTCCTATTTGTCCAACCATCACACATGATTGAACACCCAAAAGTAACCCAATTCACTCTTCTTTTTGCTAAATAACTTTTAATTTCAGAAATTGAGTAACTCAAAAGTTTACCTCTTAAGTTATCAATTGAAGGAGCTTTGTATCCTAAACCGTAAGAGGCTATTGCATCCACTATAGGTTGATAATAGTAAGACTAGAAAGAATTAAATGATGAACCTATATCATACCACCATTTAGTTACTACCATATCGACATTGTGAACCACATCTCTTGAGTTTTCCAGAACATTAGGGATGGAGCTACAAACTCCTCGCTTTAAATACCTAGGAATCCTCATTTCTCATGCTAAACTCACTTATTTCGATTGCCTCCCCCTCTTGGAAAAATACAATCTAGAATCTTGGCGTGACAGAACAGATTTCTATCCATGACAGCAAGAGTCACACTTGCAATTTCAGTTTTGAGTAGCTTACATATATACTAGATCAATCATTTAGTTCTTACATATAAGGTGATCAAAGAGTTTGATAGAATGATCAAAGAGTTTGATAGAACTATCAAAGCATTTATTTGGTCGGGTTCTAGGGATAATACTAAGAGAGCCAAAGTTAATTGGGAGGATGTCACCACTCTAAAGTAGCAAGGAGGCTTAGGTAAATCATCTACATATACCATACAAAAAGTTCTCCTCAGGAAGAAAATATGGAGGTTATTTACAAACAAAACTTCCCTTAGGATGAAGTGGATTCATGAGAATTACCTTATTTCTAAGAATTTTTGGCAACTTTATCATCTTGGGTTGTTTTTGGGTCTTTCAGCACAAGCTAAAAGCTAGAGACATCATTTATCTGCTTATATTTTGTTTGGTTATGGTACAATAACTGGACTGATTTCAATCCATTGATATGCAGAAATGAGCTCGCACACTTTAGAGGTAGAATCCCTCATAACATTAAAGTCTCTTCACTCATCTCTAAAGGGTAGTGGTCTGGTACTTTCAAAGGGTATATGTCAATACTTCTTTAGTATACCTCGTACCTACATTTTGGACATAACTATTTGGAACCCCATCCTACAGGTATCTTCACTAACAAGTTATGCTAGACCTACCTCGAAGCTGAATCTCCATGAGTTCCCTGGTACTCTCTTTTATGTCAACATTGCATTAGCCCCAAAGCATCCATATTTGTTTAGATAGAAATTAAAAATTGCCTCAACAGAAAAAATAGACGATATAAAACGTTTGACCTAGATGTGACTTATGTAAGCTTCTACTAGAAGATAAAATCCATTTGTTTTATAGTTGCAATTACTCCATTATAGTATGGAGTCAAATACTCTATAAGCTTGCACCTTCTGTTACCTCATATGACTAGGCTCCTACCCTCACCTGGTTTATTCAAGTGTCTGGCTCACGGTTGTGGGATCGTTTACTCTTTAAAACAACTTTCTCACTCATTTTATACCATATATGGATCAAGAGGAATCAAAGAATTTACCGTAAAGAGTTAATGAATCCATACTGACTTATTGATTTTATAGTCAATGAGACACGTAACCTTCTTATAGTGAAAGACGTCACTCACTAATTATTTGGATGAAAACATGTTGGCTCTTATAACTTAGTTGTTTGCATTTTCTACGTTCTAGCTTATGTTTTGCCATTGGGAGGAGTATCTTTTGATTTTCACAACAGAAATATCATTGTAATGTTTGTAAATAGTTTCACTATAGTCAATGAATTACCTTTAATTAAAAAAAGAAGCTTTTTTAACTTATCAACAATTGCTAACTTATCCTACATATCTAACTATAATGTAATAGATGCTCTAAGATGTAGATGTTTGAACCAAAAAGACTGAGCCCAAGTATTCTGCTATAATGATCATGAAGGATCTATCTACAAATTTGATTACTGAATTTTCCATTTCTAGTATGCTTCCAAATGATGTTATCTTCCCCTTTATGTAGGCTAGTTTCAGTAATTTCTTCACAAAGAGATCTAGAAATGGAACTCTGTGTGAAAATCTGTCTGTCAACAATGCTTCAGCAACTGTCAACCTCTGACTATAATAGATTTGAAGACTACCATTTCTTCTAAATTGTATAAAGGACCACACGAGGGTCAATTATCAAACTAAAAACTGGTCAGTTTCCTATCTCCAATAAGAGTGATAAACTCATTCCTCAACAAATCTCTAGTTCTTAGAATAGTTTTCAAAGTTGAAGTTGAGGAAGATCTAATCTTTGGACTCCATATGCTTCTTCTTTTTATATATATTTTATGAATCCATTTACACTAAAGAGATTGTCTATCAATCATTAATCTCTATTATCTTTTGGACAGCATAACAGTATTCATCAACTCAAGGGAAATTATCCCAAGTCCTCCTTTTTCTTTAGGCAAACAAACCTCCTTCCATTGTATTTTTTTTAAAGTACCCTCATTCCCATTCCACAAAAACCTATTGCATATCATTTATATGGATTAATGAAGATCTTAAGAGTAGCTATATGTGTAGCCCAAAACACATTAATGGATTTTAACACAAATGATACAAATTGAGCTCTACCAATAATGGAGAGAGTTTTAGAACTCTAAGAGGAGATTCTACTATTGATTATGTCAATTAAAGTGCTGAAATATTTAAAGGAAGGACTAGTGGTTAAGATGGGAATGCCTAAACAAAGCATTGGAAGGAGGTGTATCTTGGAACTAGTGACAGAATTGACAATAGTTTCTTTCCCTGTAGCATATTTAGATAGATGGAAAAGCATTGAAAGGAGGTGTATCTTAGAACCATAAAGTTTGATAAAGATTTTCAAAGATTTCATAAGAACAGAGACAGAAGACTGACCAACCTTGGAGAAAAGTATAAAGTCATTTACAAAGCAAAGAGTAGTGATATGTTATTTATTACAACTGGAGTGAGATTTGAAGGCCTTTGTTCTTTCCACAACTCTCTTAAGGGTTCTGTTGAAGACTTCCATGACAAGAGAAAAAATATAAGGTAAGATGGGATCTCCTTGTTGAATTCCCTTGTAGATTTTGAAAGATTTACTAGGTTGTCCATTCACTAGAATCTTGAAAAAAGGAGTGATAATGCATTGTGAGATCTACTGACTAAACATTTGAGGGAATTCCATGGCCTGAATAGTGTTTAGGATAAATTCACAATCCACACTATCATAGGCTTTCTTCAAATCAATTATAAAAAGTCAATTCTTCCTTACTCTTTTGTTAGAATAGGTTATAACAAGTTATTGAAGCAATAATTTATTGTCACTTATAATTTTTCCTGATATGTAGGCCCTTTGAGAAAAATCAATGTAATTGTGAAGTATTTTTTCAACCTCTAAGTCAAAATCTTAGAAATGATTTTATACACTTTGTTGTAACAAGAAATGGTTCGAAAATCAGAGAAATTCACTTGCTTATCGATCTTAGGAATGAGAGTTTAAAATGTGTTGTTGATTTCAGATAACAGCTTTCCTTTGTTGAAAAAATCAAGAATAGCATCAATCACAATATCCTTAGTCAAGTTCCAAGTCTTGTTGAAGAAATATGGGTTAGATCTATGAGGACTAGGTGCCTTATGAGGATTCAAAGATTTCAAAGAATTTTCTATCTCCTATATGGTAATGGGCTTGCTTAGATCTTCCACTTCTTGTGGAGTGATACCCTCTTATATAAGTTCTTTCAGAAGATTATCTTTGGCGATTTCTTAAGATAGAACATTTTCTTCCTTCTTTCTTGCTTTTATCGTCCGATTCCTTTGCTTTTGGTTTACTTAAACCGGTTTGTTGAAGTTTTAAATCTCTTTTAATTAACTAAATTAGATGACATCTTTTCTGCCCCTTTACTTTAATAAGTTTCATTTTGTTTAGGTTTAGAGTTCACCTGTTCAACAACTTCTCATCTATTTGCTTCTTTTTATGGAGAAGTCATTTCCTCCTTTTCAACTCTTAATTCTTTTTAAGTTGTTTCATCTCTCTGCTCCCTTTTCTTCCCCTTTTCTTTTATTCATTTTCTCCATTACTAAAGTCATTCTTCAGTTATGTTGATTTTGTTTCTCATCTTTTGACCATAATTCCTATCTTTCATACATCTTTACCTCAGTCCTTCATCTTAACTTCCTTATTTTCTCTCTTCACTCTTGGCTTATCATTTGCTTTTTTGTTATAAGTTAATTTGGTATCAAATGATTGAAGATGAATCTTCATTCAATTTCTCCTCTTATAATAGAAAGTTCTTATATAATATCGTTTCTTTAGAAATTATAAGAGTTGGAGTCTTTAAATTAACTACCATTCTAATAAGTTATTTCATTTATAAGAGACCACCTTAAAGGAGACTAAGTTTGGAAAGAACACCCATCAATAAAAGTGAACTTTTCCTATTTTAATAGTAAGGACAACTTAATGAAGATACTAGAGTTTGGACTATTGCATATTAATTATAAGCCTTTTTTTCTTTCACAAAAGTGGTCTCTAAGGATGGAGTTAGAGAGGCTCAAAATAAAATATGTTCTCACATAAGTAAACTATCAAAACATACCTTATTTCGGTTCTGAGGTGAAATTGAAGTTGAAGAACACCTTTAGGTGTATCTTCATTATGTAATGTTGAATCATTCTCTCTCTAGGGATTGTTTACGTTATTCTATGTTTATTAATTTGGGTATTCATGGATGTATGATCATTATTCTCATTCTCATTAGATTATTTATATATGAATCCATTGCTAGAATCTTAAATACATTACATAATAGTTGTGTTTGGATTAAGTTGTGGCAACTAATGGTTTTGAATCAATAGGGATAATATAAACTAGGTTAAATGACCTAAGCTTGTGTGGTTGTTTCCTAGATTAGTCTGCTTTCGTAGTTCGTAATGTGGATGTCCTATTAAATCTAGAGAGCTTATTTTAGGTTGTTTGATAGCTAGGTTTATTAAAGACCTTGTTTTAATTGAACATGATGTAAGGGAAAACTAGGATTAACAGAGCTTATTGTTAACCTACAATTAATAGTTTCTGATGAGAGGTGTGAGAATAACAAGACAATGGAGTATGCTTATTCGTGTGCAGGTTAAGATCGAACAAAGAACTGGATTCCGAAACTCATTCATCATTTTTTATTTTTCATTTCTTGATTTAATTTGTTTCGTTATTTTAATTTCACTTTATTTTCTTATTTAAAATCAAACCAAACCCCTCAACTTAAACATCAATTATTTTCATTTTCAAAGCTTTGCACACACTCTCTGTAGGATAGACCTAGATTTATCACTAGCTATAGTTTTAAGTTTAGTTATTTTGTGTAGTGTTATGATGTGCTACATATCACTATTGAAAATTTTAAAAACTTGGTCACTAAATTGAAAAGATCTTAAAAGGTTAGACACTTTTGAATATTTTATTTCAAATTAAAAACCACAACAAGTAAATAAAAGTGAAACCAAACAACTCCATATATAAAGCTTTTGTTAATTCAATATGGATATCTTTTTTTTCAACATTATAACTCACTTTAATAACCCAATTTACTTGAAACATTAACTTATATAACTATATCTTATCTTTTTCATTGGTGTCACAAAAGTTCTTTTTATATTTAATAATTTTCTAATGAAGCTATCAAGTTATGAGGAACCTATTATCTAAGGCTTAATTCATTTATGGAATGTTATGAAACTTAAAAATGTAAAACAAAATTAAAATCCATAAAGGAAGAACTTAGAATCATAAATAGCAAGTGCTTTAGTAGTACAAAGATGTTACCTTTCACATAAGGAATTCCCTTGTAAAGATCCAAGATGACTATATTCTAACCTTGGTAATGAGACTATGATGCAAATGGACAAGAAAGCTCTAACAAAGTATATGGAGGCATTAGAAGCTTATACCTCTTTGTTAAAATAAAAATCTAAAGTTCAATGGCTTAAAGGTAGAGATAAGAACACTATGTACTTCCACAATACTATCCTAATTCCATAATACTGTTCTAACTTATAACATCAATAAAATAGGATTATTTCCAGCCTACTCAGAAGTTGTCTACAAAAATAAAAAAGACTTGAAATGCTTAGGCTTCAACTATTTCAAGAGCACCTTAGTCATCTCAGGCACTTGCTCTACCAATTTACAGGACATCAATTCCTTCATATCTCACTCAATTAACTAAGAGAAATCTAAGCAGCTCATTAAGCCTTTTACAAGGCTATGTATAAAAAAAGCTCTGTAGACTTTATATGCCAATGAAGCTCTTAAACCAGATGCACTTAATTCTTTCTTTTTAAAAAAAATAGATTTTGGTTGGGGATATTGTCTCCCTAACCGTATTGAAATTCTTTACTAAAGGTAAATTACTTTAAGATCTTAACAAAGACATACATTTTTTTAATTCTATAAATTCATAATAATATATTGTTGAAAGACTTTAGACTAATATGTTGTTATATTGTGTTCTATAATATTATCTCTATGATACTTACTACAAAACTCAAAGTGATCATAAAATCAATTATCAATTCAAGTTAAAGAGTCTTCAACCAATGTCATAATATATGTGATAATATTTTTCTTGCTCACAAAATTTTCAAAAATTACCATAGAAAGCTAAGCACTAAAATTTTCTCTAAAAACATACTTTCATAAAATCTTCAATTTTTTTAATTGGATATTCCTTTAGAGTCATGTTTTCCCCTCTCAATTTATGAACTGGATTAAGCAGTGTGTCACAATAGCTTCTTTCAGCATTATAGGAAATGGTGAACCCATTCCATTTTTAAAGGGAGTAAAGGATGATATCATTGATGAATTTCCTATATATATTTTAGTTCTTTCACCTTTCCCTCACCCTGAATATCACAAAATAAATTGAAATAATCCTTAAGAATTTTTTATATACTGGTAAAGAGACGAGACATATGTTATAAAGGATAAAATTAAGTAAACTGGAATTTTTATACCAAAGGATAAAGAAGAGCGAAGTATTATCCCAATTAGAATAACGAATAAAATTATACTTTCCAAGAGAATTTGGAAGCTATTTATATATTAAAAACATTGTGGTTTCAATTAGTACATTCATAATCCTAAAAGGAAAAATTCTTTGGAAGGTTAAAACTAATGCCAACACATCTTGGATACTTAAACATGTTTTGAGCTCCAGAGAGTAGATATACATTAATTTCATAAGCATAATAAGAAATGATAAGAGTATTTGGTTTTGGTTTGATAATTGTCATCCATATAATGCTCTCCATAAGATTACAAATGCTGGAACTTTTACAAGTCTATCAGAATATACTAACATAGTAGTTATCATTTAAGGGGATATTTGAAACTAACACTAGTTTAACTCCAAAGGCTGTTGCTCAATTAAAGAAAACCTTCCAAGTTTTATTGAGGATGATGTCATCTAGCTAAGAGATAATTCTAATTCTTTCAGAAATAAATCTTATGTGGAACTCTTCATAGAAAACCACCTATTAATCTGTTGGGAAAGAATTAGTAAGATTTTCTAACAACCTCGCTAAAGCTTGACCCATTCTTTTATTGGCAATTAAACAAAGTGTAACATCCCGTTTCCAGAGAACGGGTCGGACCAAAGAAACGGGTCCAGATGTGGTAAATTTCCACATCTCATGC